>DWNE01003397.1:0-16768 GCA_018249875.1 Cecropterus toxeus | reverse complement strand
GGTGCGTGCCTGGGATTCGAACCCCGGATCCTCGATTGAGAGGCCGAGTTTCAACCATTAGGCTATCACTGCTCAAAATTACGTGCGTATTAGAATTTAATTATCACTGCTTTACGATGAAGGAAAACATCGTAAAGAAACCTGCACATCTGAGAGTTCTCTAAAAATAGAGTTCTCAAAGGTGTGTGAAGTCTACCAAATCGCACTTAGCCAGCGCGATGGACTATGGCCTTAAACTCTCTCACCCTGAGAGAAGACCCATGTCCCAACAGTGGGACAATAATGGATAGATGACGATGATGACATAATAATCTAATTTATTATTGCAATCTGTTACAATCAGTTACGAACGACGTAGCGTGCAATATAAATATTTATTCGTAAGAAATAATATGATAATAATGGCACCGATGAAGTATCATAATCACAGGTATGATACTATGGCATAGTACTATGGCCTCACGTACAAAGATTTGTTTACTAACAAACAATATGCCATAACGAACTTAAATATGATATGGAACCTTTTGAGGTTGTACAACGTTGGTTGGTTTGCGGAAGTACTGACCCATTTATCTCGTACTTTCAAACGTGTAATTGTATACTTGTATGTGATTTACTTGTGACAAATTTTCCGCTTCTATCCATTAAGCATTTATGAGATAAACTGCAGAATATGAAAAGTTGGTGTAAGTTATAAGCTTTTCCCGTATCTTGCCAGGTGGTAGAACCAATTTAGTTCGACTGGGGAAGTACCACCGCCACACCTATTTCTAGCGTGAAGCAGTTCTTGCGTTTCTTTGGAAGGGTGTGGTTGCCGGCTCACTTTTATATGAGGTGACCATCTCAGTCCTGGAGAGTAGCGACGCATCTGTGATGGACTTCATATAGAACCTCTGTTCGATATGAAGTTACTTACAAATGTCCATGGGCGGCAGTATCTATGCCAAACGCTAAAAACAACCCACTAAAAATCCTTTCAAAACCATAACATGTAGCAAATTTCAATATTTACTACGCAGTTCTGCTTCTGCAAGAAATTACGAAATATACAAATCAAGTAAGTAGGTTAATTTATAGTGTTCCTATGGGAACATCCATCCAAAAACATTGTCATTTATTGTATGCTGCTAACAACTTTTTGTAAACACCGAATTAATATTTATCGTCTTTCGAATATGTAACAGATACCCAGTCGCATATATCGTACTAGCTGTGCCAATCGGTTTCACCCGCTACTACATAAGAAAGAACAAACAATATATATGTTATTTAGCCTATAGCCTTCCTCAATAAATGTACTATTCAACACAAAAATAATTTGTCCATTGGAATCAGTAGTTCCTAAGATTAGCACGTTCAACCAAACAAACTCTACTGTTTTATAATATTAGTATAGATTCACGGCGAAAAAACATTAGATACCTTATTTTTTTATAAAAGACTTGACAATTGCACGACAATAAAATCCACATACAATGAAATTAATGTGATATTAGCACACTGAGCGCATTCAGACATTTGGTCTACTACCTATTTCCAATTTTGACTATATTTGGTTTTACAAATATGGTTGATTGACAAATTTGATTTGAAAATAGTAGATTAATTTCTCCTATTATTAATTCACAGGTCAATTATATATTAAATGTAATGTTCTAGTTATTAGATCTATTCGACCGAGTAACGGTCGAAGCTCGATTTTAATTCTACTTCTAGATATTAGGAGAAAAGATCGAGTTACAAAGCTAAATCCCAGTGGCCGCAATAGTGAAAACTTCAAATTCTCTATCAGATACGACCGGTTCTTATCGTGCATGGTTCTCCTTAGGTTCTACGCAGCATAAATCCAGCCCTGAATCTAGGGTGGGGCAAGCCGGGGCCTATCCTCCGGGCGGCAATTCCAAACCTTGCAAGCAAATGCGCAATGCAACATTGATTTAACTTTGGCCATTGAGAGTGAGACGCCTTGTTAGCAGGAAGCGGAACTCTTGATCTTGACACGTATACGTTTTAAATAACTACCAATTATTTAAAATTCAAGTGGGCAGTGGCGGCATTTTAAAGTTTTGCACATAAAAATAATTGAAGATCCAGGGCTGCATAAATCTACTTTAACTTTACTTCAAACGACAAACCTTATAATTACAAAAATACATTTTATCTCCAAAATATTAAATTGTTTGACTTACCTAGCGCCATCTGTTATGAAATGCCTTAAATAATGACCTATGCCCACCACATATACAATGAAAATAGTAAAGATAATTACTACGTGTGACTTAAATTTAATGATACTTTTAAAATATTTTTGTTTAAATTGATGACATTACTTTCAATCTCAAATTACTGTTCAACTTTGATATCTTCTGGAAAAATAAACTCCTACTAACGCAATCGAGTAAAAAAAATATACTTATCTGAATTTCATGACGTGCCAAGTGAAATATAAATTCAACATGAACTCGTTTTCGCTAAGAAATTCGTAGCTTTTTATAATAAATCTATGTCTCTCGTTTCAGTTGCTCAGTGGACCTTACTTACTGATGAGTATTTACTGTGAATGGAAGGCTCTACAGCGCGCAAGCCAATCAAGAAATGTCCGAATTGTGAATAAAGCTAGAAATTTTCTTTTCAACAGCATTATCCTACCTGTTACGATGGTAAGTAATAAGTTAAATCAATCAAATAACGTATATATTTTATTTGTGCGTTCCATTGGAGATCCCGGAGTCCCTGCGCTGAGGAAAGCCACTGAGGGGTTTTAGTGGGTAAAAATCCAACATAACCCGGAGTCTTTTCCAAAGCTTCAGTGTATCTTTTGAAGGTCCCCCCCCCCCCCCCCGTCACCAAAAAAAATGTATCGATTTAGGAGCTCGAGTGTTATGAAAGAAAAAAAAATGGTCGAATTGCAATTATCAATGAAACGTTAATTTATATCAAAACCTAGTTAATTACTGTACTGCGGCTCTAGTATGGGTGTGGATGAAAATATGTATTTATAAACTGTAGCATTCATTACACAAAGTACAACAAGTAAACTTAAAAATGCAACTCCAACTAAAAACAACTCATATAATCTCCAAGGAGCCGAATAATTTTCCTTTAATATTATTTTAAGAACAGTCTTGATCAACTTTTTTAAACAAAAAAAGAAAAACAATTATATCAATTCAGAAGCGAGGATATCTCACAAATATTAGACATGCTCGATAAATTTGCAACCCGAAAACTAAATTTGTAGCGCGTTCCTATATAATCAGTGGTTATGTCTCTATCCTATACACTAATCTGTGCGCGTTTTAAATATTCGCGCGTAATCATTCATATTCAGGCCAATCATAACGCTAATACATAACGAAATTAATTTATTTATTTAAAAGGTACGGTACAACAAATACATGTATGCTGATATACACGATAAATTGTTAAAACCTCTTTTCTGACAATGATTTGAAAAACATAAAAAAATGAATTTTCAGTTTGGCGATATACTTTTCTGGCGTATCTATAACAAGGATCGAAGAATGCTGATGCCACTATCTGCTGATGAGTTTGTCTCCCTATGGAATCATCACAGCATGCACACAATCTCACTGCTATTCGTACTATTCGATCTTGCTTGTGTGCCTCGCAAACGGCCTAAGAGCATGACACCTCAAATTCTTACTTTAGTAGCATTCATCACTTTATATATTTCCGTGTAAGTATCTACAAAATAGCAGAAAATTGGATTGTTCGGTTTGTGCCTAATAGGTGTAAATGTAATGTGCTTTACACCTAATAGGGCTATGCCAAACTGTCGGTAAATTGATTATTTCGTAAATTCTCTACCTAATCTTCACGCTGCCCTAATAAATTTTCAATGGCAATACATCGTAAATGCTCAAACCATAACGGGGCGTAGGTTCAGAAACAATATTTGAAAAAAATAATTACCATTTTATAAACTTTTGTAGTATTTGCCCATTTATATGTAAGGACTAATTTAAGTCACAACTTAGCCGATTACGACGGGATTTTTAAATGTCCAGTATTTTGGAATGATTCACTTCAAATGTTTTTTTTTTTATATATATAAATCAGTGCAATGAATTTAATACATCACTCTTTATGAAAATTACTCTTACAGGCTAGCACAAAGTATATTGAAAGGAGAATATGTATATCCTGGAATCAGATTGTTCTCTACACACAAGTTGTTGGTTACATGTGTATACATATACATCGCAAACCTGTTCTACTACACCGGACAGTGGTTTATTGTTGACCTGATTTGGGGCCAAAGAGGAGCTAGGAAGAAAGTCGCTTGAAAATGATGCCACTAACACCTGAGTACTAAACATTTAGGATAATTTAAGGATAATAATCGGCAAATAGTCCCCAAATGCTAATTGTAAAAATGTGCTATGTTATAATTATTGACGAGAAATACAGAAATACTCATATTTTGTTTCCGAGATATGGATGAAGCCTATCGTTAAGTCACCAAAGTCTCTTGTAAACTCACTTGAGTCACCTTAGCTTCACATAAATAATAATTTATCCCACCAAAAATATTATGTAAAAAACTAGCCAAGTCTCAATGGAGCTGCTTGTTTATCTCTAAATAGTAATGAAATTCAAAGTCGTGCTATGTTTAAGGTTTCTTACTGCGATTTCTTTATTATTATAGTTAATTTTGTGGGACTTGGCCGTTGACTTGTACCCACTAACGTATAAAGAACGTTGAGTCTTAAGTCTTGTCCAATAAATATTGAGAATCAATACGCACACAATACTGGTGGTATGATCTTTAGGTCGGACTCAGATCCATATATGTATCTGTATTATTTGAACAATGTATACTTTAATATATTTAATTATAATACCTACATGTGGTTTATGTACGTTTACGTACGTTAAGGTACGTATGTTCGTACATTATGTAGGTTTTATAAAATACTTAAGGCCAGTGGCATGTGAGATAGTACTCTTCTGAGTAGTCTGATTTGAAAGGGTGTAATTTTTTTATTTTTACGTAAGTAATTTTAGATTAATTTAGAAATAAAGGTATCATTATTTCTAAATAAATCTAAAATTAAGCCAAGGTTAATTTTAAGTCAGTCTCAGTTTTTAATAGAAATTCAAGTTTTTTTTAGTCGATATTTTTAAGGTTTTGTATTTAGACTAAGGTAAGGGAATAAAATATAAGGCTAATAAGAAGCAAAGACAGTCAATTTTACTATTAAACATTGAATTATTATAACAATTATACTCGCTATAAAATTGCTAACAATATATTAACAGGCGTTTCCTTCTTAGTTTAAATAATTCTGGGCAATATTAGAATAGTGTAGATTTTGTATCGCAAATCGTAAAATAAAATATATAAAGAATTCAGTATTTATTATTTTATTATTTATTGGCAATAAAACATATAAATATTATTCTATCACTGTAATGTAAATAGTTGTTACATTTACCTACGTTTTTATGTGTGTTTTTATGTTACGTTGTTACGTTTTTATGTGTGTATACACATTTTTTATGTGTGTTACTACTACGTAAACCATCAAGACTTTTTCCAACCACAGCCATAAAACACATGCCTACGGTCACACTTTCATACTTTCAGTTTGAACTATAATGATGTAAAATAGATATATCTTATTTTAAGCAACGCACAAAATTTTCTTACGTAGTCTATCTTGAGTAGGTTTATTCTAAGCATAATAACTAACAGTACTTTACATGGAATATAATTTTACATGAAAAGTTTTGTCTAGCTTGTTTGAAATACTATCCAGTAATAATTTAAGGATTTATTTTTTGTTTGTTAAGTTACAGTTGTTTGTAGTAAGCAAGATTATGTCGAGAGACGCAGAGAGGTGTGGTAATAATAGTTAATGTTTTTTATACAAGGAAAAGAATAATCTTGGGCTACCGTAATCACTGATATTAAATCCTATTTTTTAAACTGTTTATCATATTTAATTTATTTAATTTATCCAAAAAGGAGGAGGTTCTCAAGTCATCTGTGTTTATTTTAATACTTTATTTAATCACAATAGCATACCATAATAATCGTGAAGTGAAGCACGTTCTTTCAGTTACTTCTATAAAAAGGCTTCAAGGGCTCAATAAGAATTATTGAACAATTTAAACATAAAATTTAGTCTGAACAAGTTTAAACAACGCTACTAAAACCTGAAGGATCGGAAAAGAGCATGACAAACACACAACGCTTTAAACACCAAACGACCTTGTTAAAACTTAAGTCCACATCGCCGGCGACGTGTTAAATAAATATCACTTATTGCGCCTCGGGAAATATTTTTAGAATGCAAATACAAACAACTGTCACTGAACGTTCGTTAGTTCGAGTAACTGCTCGTTCACCGAGCATTATCGTCAACCCAGTATTGTCCCACTGCTGGACATGGGTCTTCTCTCAGAATGATAGAGTTTTTAGGCATAGTCCACCGCGTTGGCCAAGTACGAATTGGTAGACTTCACACACCTTTGAGAAGTCATTTTTTTTTAGAAAACTCAGGTGTGCAGGTTTCTTCACAATGTTTTCCTTCACCGTAAAGCAGTGATAATTCAATTCTAATACGCACATCATTTTAGTTAAATCAGTGGTGCGTGCCTGGGACTCGAATCTCGTACCCTCGATTGAGAGCCCGAGTTTCAACTATTAGGGTATCACTGCTCCTACCGACCGAGCATTAAAACAATGTAATTGAAGGCAGAATGCACAGTTAAGAAATGTTTGAAGATATGATTCTTATCCAAATTTCAATACTGGAATCCCCTGCATTTTTTATATTTATTATGGAAGATATTATATTAAGGACGAGCTAGCAGTTTGTCTGAAAATAAATCATTCCCATATATAAATAGCTCTACACAAGGTACACAGTAATGTTGGCTATAGACCTATTACTTAGTTGGAATATCTCTTGTGTGTCTATATCAAAATATCCTCCAAAACAGCATCTCAGTATAGCTCGTTCCTAAAGACGATTACAGCTATTATTCTTAAGATTTTAGTAGCGAACGAGCATGAAACCCTCATATACGGCTAAAGGCGACTTTATGTGGAACAGGATTCCATCTCAATCTGAAGTCAATCATAGATGCCTTGTCACTCCCGAGGCCTATGTTACATAGTTCTACCTATAGTTACGTTGTCCCGACGCTTTTTTGACGACCCGCGTGGCGGAGCGGTCACCATACCGGTCTAACGCGCAGTGGGTCCTGGGTTCGACAGACAGAAATATGAATGATGATTCCCGGCCAGACAGAAATACGAATGATGAGTTTAGAATTCTGTTCTGAGTCTGGGTGTTTGTGTATTCGTCTTTGTGTGTCCACACAAGAGAAAGTCCTAGTGTAGAACTATGAGTGCAGAAAGCGTGTTTGAAAAAGCGTATTCTTTACAGTTTATGTGAAATATACCCAAATGTAAAATATAGCTATATTTAAAACCTACTTATAAAATATGTCTTACATAGAATAGGAATACCATACTACAAACAGTTTCAATTCCAATACAATAACTAATTTTTTTACATACTTATGCTTATATTTAGGACACGCAATATCGCATGCTACATTTGCACTGCTCTTGAGTAGAAAGTATTTTTACGTTGTATCACTATTGCGCGCGTACCTTCACTGAGTTTCCTTTGTCCAAAGCAACTTTGCTGTGAAGAAAGTTTGACAAGGCTCGACAGCATGCCTAGTGCCATCATTTTGTATTACACTTTTAAAGTTACGACCCAGTTTGTGAATTACAAGGCACTCGCTCCAAAACAAAGAGCAACACGCGATACAAATGAGACAATGAAATATTTGCATTTCAAAACTTTGCGCAGTTACTAGAGTTTAGAATCAGACGGACATCCTTTACAAAATTTTACTTCTTTATTAAACGGATTTACATTAAAATATATTAAAATCACAAAATAATACATTTAGAAAATTAGAAGACAGGTAAAAAATGCAGCTTTAAGACACCGAAATTTTACATATAGAGTATCAGGTAAGTATTACTACTAAATCCATGATAAAATATGATTTTTTGCATAGTTATATGATACAAGTATGCAATTAATACTTTAACTGGTCCTGCGTTACTTCTATACCATGTCTAATTACATATTTCACTGACCATTCACCTAGCCCGGTATCGAACCCGGAAGCCTATATAAAGACAAGGGGTGATAATCATTTCACCTCAACCTTCATAATATATACATATATTAACAGAAAGACAAAATCATATCCTCCAAAATTTAAAAGTAATTACTATTCGCTTTATTCTCAATAATTTCAAGCTTGTTAACGAGGAAACTGAGGGTGAACTGAAGTCTACAGGAATTTATGATATTAACATTGCGTTGTACTTTATTAGAGGGAGTATTTAAAGACTTTCTTTACTCACGTAACTCCGACGTAGCCTTCCGTTTTAGCGGTTTATTAACAATTTATTAACCACAGCGTAGCAACTTATTAAGTGGTTACTAAAATTGCCATTAATAAAACAGATATTTACTGTAGATTGATAAAATAACTTTAAGATTTATGTATGTCTGCCACAAAACGGCTTTTGGGATTCTGATTTTAATTAAACGATTTTTTATTTTAGTTACCATTTAATGTGTCACCACTGAGTAGGGACACAACTGTGAGAAACCTAGGACTTACTCCAGTTGACGGCGGCATGTGTGGCTGCATGTTGTCACAGTCACTGGAAGGTGTAGGGGGCTAGTTACAACCCCTCCCCCCAAGAGATGAGCCCGTGAGGGGCGCCGGGCTCTAGGGGGCACCAGTGCGTTCCATTGAAGATCCCGGAGTCCCCTGCAAGCGCTGAGAAAGGCCACCGAGGGGATTTAGTGAGTAAAAATTCCACATATCCCGGAGTCTCTCTCAAGGCTTTCGTGTATCTTTTGAAGGTTTCCCCTGTCACCAAAAAAAGGTCTTACTCCAGTACGCTACGTAAATTTCATTTGATATAAAAGATGCCGAATAAAGGCAAGCCCGTATTAGATATTTTTAAGTCGAAATAAGGCCTCTGAAAAAGTTTACCTATTACTTTCCTGCGATAAAACCACGAATAACAGTACAAACATTTATGTATGGAGAGTAGGTACATCAAATTATGCCAGAGCGGTCATCCACACGTCTATGTACATTTCATCGACTTAAATTTATTTTTGAATATGTTACTCACGATTTCTTAATTTATTTTTGTCGATATTTTGACTGAGATCCATGCCCGTATTATGTCGTGACTACGATCCATGTCCAGTAGTACCAATGTTGTTCTACCAGAGAAGTACCATCGGCACACCTATTTCTAGCGTGAAGCAGTTCTTGCGTTTCGGTGGAAGGGTGTGGTTGCCAGCTCAATTATATATGAGGCAACCATCCTAGTCTTCAGGAACAGCAACGCATCCGCGATCGACTTCAGATAGAACTCCAGTTCTATATGAAGATGCTTATAGAAGTCCATGGGCGGCAGGAACCACTTGCCATCAGGCGGACTATTTCGCAATAAGTTTAAATTACAAACTTAGTATTATATTACTTTTTAATCTCGTTCCTGTTACTTTTTGGTGTAACAAATTGTTGGCCACTTTGCAAGATAATTCCGTGAAGACGCGGCACAATAAACTGCATAAGTTTGTTACTATATTTCATAATACACACTCAAGTCCGCCGGTTCTCTTCTTAAAATTTATTACACTTTCGTCTTATACAAATTTGAACAAACGTAAAGCTATGTTGTGGCGAAGCGTGGGTTCATGCCAGCCGGGGCCGAAGTAGATTTTTTTTATTTTTTTATTTATTTATTTTATTTGTGGAACATGGGTACAATAAAAGTTTTTACAAGGTTCTTGAAGTCCTTCATCTTCCCGCCACAGGTGGGCATACAATAATATAATAAAAGGTCACATTTTTATATAAATACAAAAGTAATTTGTACCACCTATCTATTTAGAAATTGTAGTAGGCGAAAAAAGGCAAAATCTAAATTGACGACCAAACACAAAAAGGTTACCTAAGCTAAATATTCTGCCGCCTTCTAAATATACCGCCCGTTGGTTGAGTTTAGAAGTTTTTCCTACACAAAATACCGGTTAAATATTACAAGAAAGAACATTTTGCCGCCACCCCAAAATATGCCGCCCGGCGCAATAGCCTCCTCTGCCGTCCGTCCCCCACGCCACTACAACAATGATGCATATTTTAGTACAAAAAATATTGCTAAGCTCAAATGTTTATTCCAATATCATGTGACGTAAGAAAGATTTTACTTTTCGACAACCAAACAAATGCCGAAATGATAGGTCTTGTATATTAGAGTCTAACTTGGGGTTGGTCTTAAATTCTGTGCTACACTTGAGGATTTAGCTCATACACCTCGGAAAACTGTGTCTACCTTCAAACCAGAATGCAGTACCGCTCAACATTACTGTTATTGAGCCGAAGTAGATTTTAGTTGGCGGTGAATTTCTAACAATGATATTAAACACATATTTCTAGACTTAGTAAAAACAAAATTGTGCTAATCACAAAAAATCACAACAAATAATATATAAAAACATTATCGGATATTTATATTTATCTTAAAGTTTGAAAAACGTAGCGTAATAACATTGCTTATCGAATGTAGAGTGTCTTCGTGCAATAAACTTTTTAACTAAACTCTTTAAAATGTTTGATGATTCGAAGATATGATTTATTCCAAAAAATATAACAATACAAAATGCATCTAGTAACTCCATCTATTAACATGTATGAGAAACTTGCGATTGGAAAGGTACTGCCAACTACAACAGTAACTTAGAAACGAAAGCCGTGGCTCTACATAGAGAACAAGAGAACCTAGTACCTCTCTTAACCACCAGATGATGTTTAACATTCATTTATTAATACTATTTTTCGCATTCAATGTTTTATCCTATACTAGCGGCGTGTTGGTAACTTTTGTTTAATAATAATAAATGGATTATAATTAAATGAAGACTAAATATAACCACCTCTTTTTCGAATACGGTTAATTCACATTAAATATGGACTACAAATATACATCGTTTTATTCATGATTGCAAACACAAACAAATAGATACAAATCCCTTAATTATAAAAAATCTTTTATAACTTGGTCTAATCGCTAATATATATTTTTTAAATATACTCGGGAACTTTCATTTTTATTGAATGTATGGCTTTACTTCATAGTTTTAGCAAAAGTTTTAGTGTTAATAGAACATGAATCCTAAACGTATATAACAGGAAGCTAAGACGCGCATTATGACCACTTTTGTAAATTGTTATAAATTTTAATACAGTCAATTGATTATTCTACATAAAAACTAAATGCTACCTCAAAATAACTATTTTCAAACCTTAAAATTAAACTCAGTACTTTTGTTTTGATGTAATTTCAGGTAAATAGGTAAATAAAACTACTAAAAATTATAGATCTGTATATAATTATTATTCTCACTATTTCAAACTATATTTTCTGCATATGCGAAACTTTCATTTTAATAACATGTGAGAATGACCTTAGAGGTAACATGCCACGGTTTATACAAAAACAGAGATACCTATATATCGGTAGTACATATCTC
Organism: Cecropterus toxeus; assembly: GCA_018249875.1. Classification (NCBI taxonomy): domain Eukaryota; kingdom Metazoa; phylum Arthropoda; class Insecta; order Lepidoptera; family Hesperiidae; genus Cecropterus; species Cecropterus toxeus. The sequence continues at coordinate 5,138 of DWNE01003397.1, read as the reverse complement.
AGTATTATTTGAAATAATTCACTTCACTATATACCAGTAAGTAGATACATTGATTAATCAAATACTTGAGTTTGCCATATATAATTAAGTTGGGTTTCGGATGTAAATTTATGCAACATATTTCGATTTTAGGTATAACACAAAAATATTTAAATGAATTCTTTAAACGGTCTTATAATAAAAGCTATTGTTAATATGTATATTATAATAATATCTTTATTTGTATAAATGTGGTTAACAATTGATGTTGGTAGGTACATTTTATTTTTTGAGCTCACATTTGCCACATAGTGACGTACAAATTATATTTTAATTACATTAAATGAATTGAAATATATGTCATAAATTTACTTTTTTATTAGTATAGATATATGAAAACTAAAGTGATCACATTATGGTAAACCATAAAGTATATTGTGTGGTGCTTCAATGATATTATAAAATTGTAATTTATCTTTTATAATATAACAAATTATTTATTATTATTAAGTAACCAACATACTGTGCACTAATGCTATTGTACATTGTATAAATTGTCATTTAAAAGTACAGATCTATGTAAGTGCCAGGACAATTATAACACATAATGCGTTCAATTCTGTGTACAGCTCGAATAAGACATTTAAAATTCTGTGGAAAATGTAAATTTTATGAAATCACTTTTACAAGATGAAGTAGCAAACGAGCATGCTATCCAGCTGATGATAAGTGGCCGCTGCCGCCCTCAAGACTCAAGTGTAAAGTGATTCATATATTAAATATTTAATAGCTCACAATATTCCAATTAATAGACTGATGGTTTGAGAGGTTTGCTCTCATATCTGATTGATCAATCAATATAAAAATGCCATACAACATATAAATATTCTCACGTGAATTGTTGACCTGAATTTTATGGATACTGACACCTATCGAGCTGTCAGATTTCCATTTACTCCGGTGACAGGGTACGGTGGAATCTGGCTCTACTCCGCATTAAGAGCACTCCCGTTTCTAATTAGGCATTAATTGAATTAGGGAGCGACGAAGAGCCCTTTGTCGGTCGCTTTACGAGAACGTAAAACATTATCTAAGTGTTAATAAGCTACGCTGTTTTTTTTTATATTTGGACATATTGTTGTTAATGATTGTTATTATAAAGTTTGAGTGTTTTTTGTTGTAGTAGGGTTCCGAAGCCTGAGGTTGAGATCGGATGTGAATATGAGTCAGTTTGCCGCCACGCGTTGTCGGCGTCGCACGTAGCGCCATGTTCCGCGCAGTGACAGTCGGATGGAAGCGATATTGGTGGGGAACAGGTACGGAACGAGCAATCACGACATCCTCAATAACCCGCCAAATTGTCTATTACGATTTCGACGTTATTATGTGTCATTGCATCCAGTCTGCGATGTGATTACGCCCAGTTTTTAATTCTCGCGCGTTCCGCTCTATATTTTTTCTTGCTGCGGACAACTTTCTGTTGGAAACATTGCACTGTAGAGTTTTGTGTGGATAAAATATTTTTTATTAAATTTAATATTGATCTGAGTTCTAAGTTTTAAAATAAAAGTATTGGAAAATAAATTTATTATGGAGTATATTTAAAAAAAAAACAAAATAAGAATATTTTGATGCCGGAATTTGCATTATAGCATTAGCAGCTTAGAACCGTTCATCGGTTGTCGTGCCTAGGGCCGCATACCCGTCCAACTATTTACGTTCGGGTTCGTTCAACTTCGGACTGTGTTCGGACGTATCCGGAGCACGTGGCCGGAGACATAACACGTGTGAATGGTACGAAAGGAGAGACTATCTCAAAATTTGCTTTCCGGAAAGATAAAAAAGAGACGCAAGACGCATTATGCGCGTACGCACTCGATAATAGCGTGTTATTTTTATCTTATCACGCTTTAATCAAATTTGCGACAAACATATCACTATGTGTCATAATATAATTATTTTTATCTACAGAATTATTGATATCAGTAAATCTCAACAAGATTGCGGAAACATAAAAAAATGATTAATTTAAGTCCGTAATTATATCAATGTTTACTTATAAAAATTATATTTTTTTCCGTTCACCTTTATAATATATATTCCTTTATAATAAATATACGATCAAAATGAATCAAAAATTCAAAATTCAAAATTAATCAATATAATGATTTTAACTTCACCTTCACTTTTTATGTTAACACAGACTTATTAAATGCTAAACATGAATGCCAATTTTAAAAAGCAAACATGAATAAATTAAAATAATTTTAATTAGCATTACTTATTTTAATGAAGTCGAACATATAAGGAAAATGGCTGGCGGAAATCCTCAAAGAGAACTAGAGTGTTCAGAGCTTCGTGTTCAGAGTTCCACAGCTCTTCTTGACCTACTTACTGTAAATGTTTCCATTTTACTCAAACCAAAGTTAAAAATGTTACGAACTAAAAGTGTTTTAAAACTTTATTTTTTTACTACAATTTCTTGTACAAATCCTTTAGTATTACGTATAAATAGGTATAATTTAGCTTTATATTATAAAGTTATATACTACATAGTAACTACTTCTTTTTCTTATACACTAGAGATCCGCTCCTACTTCGCACGGTTGTAATCTACATAATAAAGTTATATAATAAGGGTGTCTGTATTACTAAAATAGGGTTTTTTATCTATTTGTCTTCCCGTGTTTATATTCTTAATAATCTCCGAAACAGCTGGACCAGTTTAGATGTAATCTGTAGTGACAAAATTTCATGTGCTCTTCCGTGCCTCTTTTTTATCTTATCTCATATAATGTTCTTATATTTTTTGTCACGAGGGGGGAACCTTCAAAATTTACCTGACGCCGTAGTAGCAACGCCAGGTTATGTGGGATTTTTACCGCACTAAAATCCTCCGGTGGCCGTCCTAAGCGCTATGTGAAGAACTTCGGGATCTCCAACAGTGCATTACCGGAGTTCTCCGAGTGCGATGCTTCTTTGAAACTTTTTCCCGGTGAGCATTTACGCTCACCGTCTCTTCAGATATTTACGACGGCATGCAACAACTAATGCCGATCTTTCCCGGATCGCATGGGTCAGCCAGCTCGAACAGCTCGACTCTTGCTGTTCGTAACCCCACATGCCCCCTTTTAGTCGAATTTTACGACAAGTAGGGGCTACTGTATCCCTATTCTGGTCTGGAGCTACTCGTACAGGCATGCATTGCAACTAACACCTGATTCGCTGCGAGTGAATACTTAATGTCAAATAACTTTACATGAGTGATCAATCAATATAATACAGTTTACAGTATTTATTTTAATAAAATTGTGTACAAAGACAATATTATTCTATTTAAAACACAATGTATCAAACGCATGTAGATAGTAATTAATAATTAAAACAGAAAACCGTTTTGCAAGCAATAAATATCTATCATTGCAGAGCTGATGTAAGATTTGAAAAAACCTACTTTTATTATATTTTTGACGTTTTCCTTATAATATCCCCATACTGACTGAACGACTGCAAAATACTGATTTAAACTTTGAATATTCACATAACAATGAAGGCAAGAATATTTTATCGTTCAAATTCTACAATGCATTTGAAATCAGGCGGCATGAGGTATAGTTAACTTACGATACTTAGCAATCTGAACTAGTTTGCAAAGTCAGAACGAAACAATTGTAAAAGATCACATTTGGAAGAAAACTTAGCTAGTTAGGATACTTATCCATTTTTATTGGATAGATCAAAGCTATCTTTAATTATTTTACACAAGGTTACTTTAATTAGCTGGAATTAACAATGACTCAATCGCCATTGTATAAAGTAAATAAATCAGCATTGACTCCTTAACTACTTATAAGTATAATTGCAGTCACGATAATCCCCTACAATTAAAATATATGTAATAATAATAAAATTAAGTCCTTTTTTGTTAACATTATTAACATTTCGGCAATTTAGTTGAAGTTACACAAAACTTGACTGGTATTAACTCTCGTGTCAGAGATAATCAACGCAATTACAAATGCAATGCATGCAAGTAAATACAAAAAATACGCAAACAACACACATGCATTTAAATACCAACATATCCTACTTCCTACATATTACTACCTACTTTATTACTTACATATTCTTTCAAATTCATTCATATATATTTATAACATATTTTTGTATAATAGATAGCTCGGCAGACTGTAAATAAATTTTGACAGACGCTAGTTATATTTTAGGAATCGTTCTCTGCCTGTTCGTTTTAATTCGCATCAAACCGTTGAATTTTATCAAAAAGAATTTTATTCATAGAATATTAATATTATTTTTAGTTTATATCTTGAGATAACGTTCAATAAAGGTTTATTTCAATAAATTCCATAATTAAAAATTATTACGATTTATAGTTGTAACATTTTTAAAACGCGGTTTAAACCGCGGGACATAGTTAATAAATAAAAGTAAGAGGAATTTTACAACATGGCAACATGGCTACCCCACTAAATGAAAACAATCTCCGCCAGAAGAAACCAGACCACTTAATTGTACATTGTATAACTTGTTTCCATGAAGAATGTAAACCAAAATGGTAGCTCAAGTATGTGTTTTTTTATTATTATTAAACACTAACAAATAAGAAATGCAAATGTAATTCTGTACTACAATCTTTATTAAAACGTGTTATACATGAACACATTGTGTTCAGTAATACACGAACACCAATCACTCTATAGAAAGATTTATCACGGCCATCGTAGTGGTTTTATGGGTTGCTTAGTATTCTATTAGTAGACGGTGGTAATCAGCCCCGGATTTTTAATTATTTTTAGGCGGGGCATAAACTTCAAAATGCCTCTGGAATTTCTTTTTATTGTCTTAATAATTTCTGCCATCAGATGTCTAATAATTGGTGATCATTTATGTGTATGGTCAAAGTTAGATCAATGATGAATTGGGCATTCGTTTGCAAGGTTGAATTTGCCCCCCTTTATTCTTGCCGCTCGGGATATAGGCCCCGGCTTGCCCCCCTCTAGATCCTGGGTTAATGGTAATTAACCTATTTATAGCAAAAGATATAATAGTAATATAACTTTGAAGTTAAAAATTCAATTATAATCACATTTTTACCACCAATTAATAACAATGTATGTATTGTATGATTTAATAATCTT
>DWNE01003396.1:0-16768 GCA_018249875.1 Cecropterus toxeus | reverse complement strand
TTGACCGGACTCTAATATGTTACATGTCACAACCCGTCAACCGTTTGGGCCATAGCATGTGCCAAAGCAATGGACATACATACATAAAAATACATTAGCTCGAAAAACATAATACTCCTTCTGACGCAATCGGGTAGTGAAGAAGTGGCCAATTGTGTACACCTATAGTAGATTCCGTTGTCAATTTTTTTTTTTTCGGTGGCTTGAGGTTTGTTTCTCGTACATTGTAGTTTTATAGTTTTTCAATCAAATAGATCAGAACGAAATGACAGATGGATTAGATTTCTATTTTAAGTCTATTGGCTATGGAACTCTAAAGCAAATGTCTCTGAAAAAGATAAGTTTTATTAAGGAAGCCAATACACAAGTGACCGTGCATGTGGTGATTGTCAAAATACATTGATATTCGATTCGAAACTCGAATCAAATAACTCAAAAATTCGAATCATTTGATTCGAATTATTTTCGCACACCTCTAGTATTTATTAAACTATAAAATACTGTTTAGATGCATAGTCTTTTGTACAACTGTAGCAACTTATAGAAACATCAGTGTACAATTCATATTTTATAAAAGTAATTCTGTTCTTTACATACACACACGATTAAAAATTAATGTATTCTATTTTAGTCATATTTTAACTGTATGCTCTTTATCCATGTCTATCGTCCATCCCCATCCATTTTAGACATAATAACAGAAATTAAATTGCAAAAACTTACCTTTTTTTTTGTAAATATACGACAGTATTATCAAAATTTTAAGCCCCCGAGGTTCGAAAAACTTGGATGCGAGTCTTTTGAACCAAGCGATCAAACGGTCGGCTACCTGTTTATTTAGCAGTCTATGCACTATTGTTGTCCTAAAAGCTAAGATATCTTTAAATAACTTTAAACGTAAGATACTATCGCTTTATTTTTTCTAATGGAAATGTTGCTTTTTCGATTTGTGTTTTTAAATTCAAAGATTATTCTACACAGATAGTATACAGCCTTCATATGTATACTTATTGTAATATCTTATTAATAATAATAAAATTTTATATCTGTTTCCGATATAAGAGTGAAAATGTGTTTTTGGTTATTATTAATATTATTAAAATTTCTTAATTAGGTATAATCTGTTATTCTAAATGTGGAATTCTAAATGCTACAGTTGGTATAGAATAACGTGATAGGTACTCATAGTGTGTTTCAATATGAGAACCCTCACTTAATTTACTTAATTTTACATAATTTTACTTAATTTTACTAATTAAGTAGTTAATTTACGTTTAATATTTCTGTAATGAAACCAATATGACATACTTGACATTGACGACCCGTGTTACCGAGCGGTCACCATACCGGTCTGACATACTGTGGGTCTCGGGTACGATCCCCGGCTAGACAGAAATGTGAATGATGAGTTAAGATTTCTGTTCTGGGTCTCGGTGTTTGTATTCGTCTCTGTGAGTCCATGGCACCCACGACACGGAGAAAATCCTACTGGGGCTATGAGTACAGATAGCGTTTATGTTTACACATAACAAGACATAATTTAAAGGAAATACTCTACAAAATGGATGTAATGTAATTCCAACTTAGTTATCACTGACCTACGCATCAAATTATTTGTAAACTTATCAAATACGCTGAAACTGCAAGACGCATCGTTTCTATAAATAGTTACAGTCAGTAAAATGAATGTCCATAACATCATTAGTCACTTCAAGTGCATAGGTACAATAGGTACAGGAAAATCTTTTGTTTAATTTACAACAAACTTACAAAGGTCTTCCAATAAATCATTTTACGTTGCATTCACGTCATTGTCACCGGAAGATACCTATTTTGTAAATAGAGGGACCATTCCTAGAGTGTAGCCAGGACATTTATTTTTCCTGCAATCATAAACAATGCTATAAAGTCACAAAAATGGCTTATCTTATCTTTTTCTTCTTTTTCATCAACCATTGTTCATTCACTATTACCATAGACTTCATCTTTTTTTTTTTAATTTTTGTTGCTTACTTGTCATAGTGTTCGGGATTGAAAAGATGGCCGTGATTTAATAAAGTTGGGCTTAAAGGCGCCAAGCCGTAAAAACATTTTAAATAATAATAACTTATCCTTAGACAGCCAACGACGGACGGCTATTCGCCATATACAGGTATTTTTTGGACCTATAAGACTTCTTTAAGAGTTGCTCCATTCCGATGGAGACAAATAAAATATGGTTGAATTATCCTTCCTACTTTGAAAATAAATTAAAAATATTTGTGATTGTATCACATTTTCTTATAAATAATTGATTTTGCTTTTACCGCCAAATATTTTCATAAACGTTATATTTCTTATGAGCACTCCTTATATTTTAACAGAGGCTTGGCTACCACCTTTCGTAACCCTAACTAATTCAGTTTAATTTCACGTATCACTAACGGATTTGTTATTCAAATCTGCCTTTATTGTTCCACGAAATTCAAATTTGAAATTAAGTCGACGCAAAATATGACTTGGCCGATCCAGAGGATTCGGTAAAGAGATAATGGAAGCTGATATTATGAATACTATGTACTTATTAACGTCTCTTACAAATTCTTAGGTTTCATTTAAAGATTATTTATATTGTGTAAATTTATGAGCTTAATATACTTAGGTAAGGAGGTAATAAAAATAACTTTGGACGTTTGTTTCGATTGATAATCTTTGTAATAATTGTATCCTTTAATTAAATAATTGTTTAAGGGTATAACTACATATAAAAATAAAACTACATATGTAAGGTAATAAAAGGTCAGAGGTAATAATCGGATTAAAATCGTGAAATTTCTGGTAAATCTTTGAACATTCCTTTTACTTATATTCCAGGTGGTAGAACCAGTGTAATTCGAAAGGGGAGGTACATACCACCGCCACACGTATTTTTAACGTGAAGCAGTACTTGCGTTTCGTTAGATGTGTACGGTTGTCGGCGCACTTACCTATTCATGAGGCGACCATCTGAGTCCTCGGGAGTAGCAACGCATTTATGATCGACTTCAGATAGAACCTCTGTTCTTTATGAAGATGTTTGTAGACGTCCATAGACGGCAGTTGCCACTTACCATCAGGTGGACAGCATGCTCGTATGCTACTTCAATCTGATAAAAAAACTGTATAAGATTTGTATTCGTCGTTCCTACCTCGTAAATGGGTAAATAAACTAAAAAATATTAAATTTCGGTCATGTCAAAAGCATTTGAGATGTACTGGCGCCGACGAGTCCATCACTAATTACAATGTCTAGCAAAACATCTGTTTACTAACGTCTTTTTTAGTTTTATAAGATTAACCTAGTTTTATGATTATTTTAGTTTATTATGATGATGATGTTAGCTGGAATTTTAATTAGAAAAAGAAGAACCAGAGATCATTTCGCTATTATTTCTCCAAAACTTCAATGATTTACTGAAATACAATTCAGATAAATAAAATGCGAGGAATTTATTTATTACTTCAATTTATTCAAAATAACATTAATTTATTATAGCACAATGTTACAAATATAAAATCCATGCGATATTTTTATTTATTTTTTTATTAGGTGCCGATAAATTTTATTTTATTATTTTAAATTGCCCCCCTGTGGGGCGTGGGCCCCACGTTGGGAAACACTGATCTAGAGCCTTTATGATCCCATAGGGGATCGCTGTTCAAAGTCACTCCTCGATATTTTAATATAACTGGAGAACTTTTAGAGGAAACCACATCTCTCGCACCCACTCATCCCGACATTATTACCCGAACAGATGGCCAGGAACGACGAATATTGACCCATTAACCGTCATTAGAGACCCTTGCATTGCAAAAACTAGATGATTCACGGTTCACTAAATTAGTTATGTGATCTATGTCGCTTGATAATTGTTATTTCCTGATGAGATTTATAAGATTAGTATTAACATATTAACCAATTTCAGTTTTGTTTGATAGACAAAGCTGTAATATTAATATGATGGGAAAAACGGACGGACGGATGGGTAATCTCAGAATAAAAATCTTCCGTCTGAATAGGAATCATTTGATAATAATTATCATAATTTAACATTATTTTTTTAACGGGAGTATAATTCTCAAATTAAAAAAAATACTATAACCCATATTTAAAAAATAATAATATAAATACGAGTAGAAATAGGAACTTGCATGATGCAACGAGAATGTTTATGGATTCGAAACACGGTAATCTAATATAATTTTGATATACTTACTGGGTAACATTTTGTGAGTAGTGTTCATTTCTATTTGGAACATAATTAATCAAAAAGTGTATTAAAATTAGCATACCGTTGGCGTCGTCAGCATCCGATGATGCCGGCGCCGACGGGACGATTGGCACTAATTACGTATGTTTAGCATTACATGTGTTTTAATTAATTGTAATTGAATTAAAATATATTCCGTTCAACCTATTTAGATGAGGTACGTATGATCCTTATTAGGTAACAATTTTCATTATCATATGACGTTGATATGCATCTGTTTCCGATCGTATTCTAATAAATGATGGACGATATCGATTATTATGGTAGTACTCGCAACAGTACAATGGAACATGATTGTGCATCTTTATTAGAGTTCCGTACCGAACACATAAAAATGGAACCCTATTTACTAAAACTCTACTGTCCATCTGTCTGTAACCAGGCAGTATCTCAGCAAGCTAGACAGTCGAAATTTTTACAGATGATGTAGTTCTTTTGCTGAAAACAACAAATACCAAAAAAAAAACAAATTTTTGCTCCCATACAACAAACGTATTCGACGTAGACGCTTGAAATATTCATAGAATACCGAGTTATATATAATTCAAATAGAAATACTTAAATTAAAGTAAGATATACAAAGGAAAAGGCTCCCATGAAACAAATGTATTTTTTGTTATTTTTATCGCTAATTGTACAGAAACTTACGTGCGCGATTCCAACTCGCACCGCCAGATTTATTTACTGCAACACCCTAATAGTAGGTATACTATTTGACTACCGAAGTACTGAAGATCAACTCCATATTCACGTAAGACTTAACAGGAAGCAAGCTTGAGTGCATCAACTGCGCATCTATTTCTGCCATAGAGCTGTGGTGTTTTATTTATATATGGGCTGCGCATACATATACTAAAACAGACTTCCTATGTTTCATAAAAGTATGGAAGAACGCAGTCCGGACTGCGCTGAAGCTAACATAGTCGATGGCAACGCGGACCAGTCTTCGGCAGTGCGTCGTCGTCTCCTTCCCTTTGAATTTTAAAACGTCAAACTGCTTCTAATCTCTAGAACGACAAAACTTTTACGCTTCGTGGATACAGCCTTTGTGTGACACATAGGTTTGTGGTCGTCAATAAATACGTAGAATCAAGACCGTGAAAAGCCGCCTCAATAAATCCGTAGAGTCATAGACCATCGAAAGCCGCCAGAGGATGCAAAACATAACCCGAACATACTTCAGGTTCACTACAATTACTCCATTGCTAAGTAAACTGATGGCTTAAGGCGCCCGATAATCAAAACGCTGCCATTTTAACCACTAGTGGCCATCCATCTTACTCTTGGCCGCATCAGACGTTGCTTCACATTGTAAATCGTGTCTAAACTCACAATTACTATAATTTCTTTAACCATAAACAGACATTAAATACTAAATTTACGCGGAATTACTTGACGCGATAAATAACGCTAGATTATTATTAATTATACGAACTCCAGTAACGGTGTATTTAAAGTGTATCCCATATTGGGCAAGAGTGACGCCCTTTGCGCCCATATGTCATCGGTGAAGCTAGGGTTGAGAAAATCGAAAAACGTCAACGTATTAAAATTAAAATTAAAATATTTTATAAAGTCCAGAGTCCGGGACAACTAAACAAGTAGAGAAAGTATAAAAGTAAGTAACATATTAGGTATAATAATTCATTGGAAAAGGTTGAAATTTGGTTTCGATTCTATCTATTTGACCTTATGACCCCATCATAAGGTCAAATTGATAGGTACAGCTAAACTAAAAGTTTAATTTAATAATGTCATGAGAACTACTGTAGCCCAAATACCTTTATATAAATAACATGTTTCTTTTTTTCAATAATTGCTCATCAAAAATTGGTTTATCAAAATATATTTCTGAAGTATTTAAATACGTGCTTCAAGAACTTTTAACGAATAAACAAAATATGTATTTAATTTTTCCAACACATATTACATAATCATGACTTGAATGAATAACAAGAAATTATTATGGAAACAACCATTTTAACTGTAACAGTGACAGTTATATGTCACTAGCTGTGCCACGCGGTTACACCCGCGTTTATCAGAGAACAATCTATTAAAAACAAACAAACATAGCGTTATGTTATATACCCTAAAACCTTCCATGATAAATTTACTATTCAACACAAAAATATTTTTTTCCATTCGAACCATCAGTTCCTGAGATTAACGCGTTCAACCAAACAAACTCTACTGCTTTATAATATCAGCCTTTTAGGCTGTAGCGCAGGCTCAATAAATTGATATACATACATACAAACATACTTACATTCACGCATGCATACATACGCATGCATGCATGCATTTTAAAAACGTTACCCTGTTTCTGACCCAGTCAGGTAAAAATATTAATCACATAGCAATTTTTTCAAGCAAACAAACTTCTAAAGGTTGTATATATCCAGTAACTAATTCCAAAAGCCTAGTATGAGAAACAAAAAACTCAAGCAGGTATAATATAAATTAGGATACGAAAAAAAGATTAGTATGACCAACAAAGAACACAAGCAGGTATTAAGCAAATTAGGTAACGAAAAATAATTAAATTATCACACAGGGTAGCAACCCTAACCAAGTGTTACCACAGTGCCGCGCCCAATGCATGATTAGCTCACGATGACAGACGTGCAGTGTGACTGCATTTACCGTAATGAACCCCATGTAGGGCCTTTTATCAACACACCCGTAGCTTTGACAAAAATATCTAACACACATCTGATATACTTTTAACAATGATATATTAAAATTTGCTCTGTATGGCATAATTAAAATAACGCTTTTATGAGTTTGTGTCAAAATAGTCAAGAAAAGTATTATAATAAATAATTTTTATATTAGTGTATTTACTAGCTTTCATTTGATACCCATATTGTCGTAATATTTAAAAAAATTGTCCCTCCCCCCCTTTTTTCCTCTATGTCCAGGCGCAATTTAAGAAAAATATATATAGCCTATGTCACTGCAAAGGATTCTGATGATTTGGTATACGTCACAATCCATCAAGCCGTTTGAGCTGTAGTGCATGCCAAAGAAATGGACATACCTACAAACAGACATACATACATAAGCTCGAGAAACTTTACCCTCCTTTTGACGCAGTCGGGTAATACCCACCCACCAAGAAACTGATCTAAATATAAAATTAGTCATCTGGTTGACCGGGAATCGAACCACCGAGTCCCACCGCTACACTTATTTCTAGCGTAAAGCAGTTCTTGCGTTTCGGTGGAAGAGTGTGGTTGACGGCTCATTTATATATGGGCGACCATCTTAGTCCTCGGGAGTAGCAACGCATCTGTGGTCGACTTCACATAGAACCCCTGTTTTATATGAAGTTGCTTACAGTTGTCCATGGGCGGCAGTAACCACTTACCATCAGCTACTTCATTCATGAAAAAAAAGATACCACGACGATTTTACAGATTTAATGGTCTACCTTTAGCTATAATTATCTCTTGTTTCGCTGATAGTACGACATCGACTTACAGTGGATTTATTCGCAATATCGCATTCGTATCAGATTAGGCGACAGGCGAACTAATCTTAGCTTTATATCTATATGTCCAACTCGCGTTTAAAGTTAAACATGTTGCAAAACTCGCTCCGTATCTGTTAACTAACAGCTGTTTACGATTGGTCATGTTGAACCTTTATAATGAGATCTTGAAATGCGTAATTGCAATACAACTACAACTAAGTATTCAGGTACAGTCAAAGCTCCTTATTCACGGTTTCCGCATGCGCCTTTCTCGTATTCTTTTTTATGTGATTGAAATAGCAAACAAGCGCAGTCCATCTGATGGTAAGTGGTTACTGCTGCCTATGGACATCTGTAAGCAACTTCAAATAGAACAGGAGTTATATCTGAAGTGAATCACAGACGCTACTCTGAAGACTAAGATGGTCGCCTCATATATGTATAACCACACCCTTTCAGCAAAACGCAAGAATGTTTTCATACTAAAAAAAATTAATATACGAGTAAGTACGTCAAAAACACATCGATTTTCATAGACGGTGTAGACCAAAACTACCACCCCCTAAATCAGAAATTGAATTAATAATCTCATAAACGAACGGCCCGAGGACTATAGTATTAACAGAATTACCTAATTTACATTTACAAATATTTGCACCATTTTTAGAAGTTACTTTTCGTTGCGCTATTTAGAAACAAGTTGTCTAAGCTCTGAAAATTCCCAAAAGAACACAGCAAACCGACACGGAAACAAAGCAAATGTTGATTAATTAGACATCTATAGAGGTTAATTCTCGAGCGAATTAAAAGAAAGTAGATCGAGCTTAATGGCTGTGATTTGTCTATTAATTAAAGGACAAATAGGGGATGTCACGCGACGCTGTGATTCACGGTACTTACTCTGTCCTATTTACCGGTCCTATTCGGACCCACTCCAGCCGCTCAGAGTCATTGATTAGAACCCCCGTTTAGTGGATTCACGCAAAACCCTAATTGTTGGCTTGTAAATATATACCGTGAAACAAAAGCGAATTCATTTGTTTTAAACATATATCTAGGTATTTCAATATATATTTAGTTCATATTTCATACTTTCCTCATTGTATTTACTTGTATATATCTATATAGATTCCTATCTGTAGAATTTGTAAAGCACAAATTAAGCTCTTTTTGAGCAAAAAGTAATAAAATGTAAAATAATTTAAGAAAGCTTTTTTTTATTAAAATAAAAATTTATGTAAACTTTTTTAATACAACGTGTACTTACATTTATATGAAAAGATTAATAGATGGGTATTCATTACTATATAAGGTTTCGTCCGTTCCAAATAAATAAAATGTACCTACTCTCACTTCTTTTATTTCTTGCATAGATAACGTTGCTCATATTCAAAAGCTTTATGTACATAAAATATAAATCTTATTTAAAACCGAATACTTTATGAAAATAGGTAACAATTTAATTATGAGCGCTATAAATTATTACTTTATGATAACAAAATATCATCTAACTAGGAGGTCTTATATTCCAGTAAATTGATAGACGGACGACCGGCAATAAATTTGTACGTAATGGCATTCAATTAACATAGCTGCGATCCTAACGGTCACTGTATTAACCTAATTATTCATGTATTTCCTTTGTTTTATGGGGTCATTCTATTCTTCTAGCACCATAAATAAGGAATATAAGGAGAATAAGCGTCGGTATATCAATATTGAGTTATTATTTTTTTTAATTCATGTTTTACACTCGATTTTTTTGGGATAGAACTTAGGTACCCTCTAGATCAGGATTATTTAAGGCCCATAGATTTCATTTTTAAAAAATACGAGCCTCTTGGAGACTGCTGTATTGAATTTTTATTTTATAAGGTTATAATTTTATTGTATAAGTATTCCCTACAACTTTTTTTGGGTTTGGTTTAATTTTAATTATTTTTGGTCTTTAAACTTTATAATGTATTTTTGTTTCTTTTTACTGAGGATTATCCTATATTTTAAACCCTCATGGATTCACCGATAAACACAAGTCTAATAACAAATAAAAAAATTCTTCATTAAATATCTTCACATTAATTATATATATAATTTAGCTAAGAAGATTATGGCCTCTCATAAGCGGCTTTGCCTACTTATGTAAATATTGCCTCGAAACCATGCTTGAGGGCGGAGATAACTAAACGGAATAATAACCAACAGATTGTACAACAAAGTCGGTATTGTTACTTCCAAAGCTGGTGGTCCTTTGTAAATAAAGTTACTTCCGCTCGACTATCAAGCTACAAGCTTTGAAATTGAAACGATTATTAGAGATAATTTTGTGGCATAAGCAGTTGCTGCGTCTTGCTTCTTCTTTGCAAGATACCGCTTTCTACATAATTAAAGGAGTATCCACATATTTCTTTTCTTTAGAATACTGATTATTTTTCAATTCTAATAGATTCATGAGATGTTTATATAATACACATACCTACATACAACATTCTTACCTATTTTATTTCAATATATATGATTAGGTACAGTATTAAGTAATATAATTTGAACATAATCAATTAAGTACAGAAGTTTTCACCTTAATAAAAAATATACAATTACTCAATGAAAACTTGGGCTCCTACTCGCTTAAGAGGAGAATTGCTTTACTCAAAGTAACCACTTAATAATTATTTATTAATACCAAATTTTCTATTTCATTTTTGAATAAGTTTTGGATTTGTAAAATAAATGCTTATGTGGATGGATGAAAATTGAGAAATGGACATAGATTTGTGTCATTAAAGAGTAGCACAGTCCATTGAATGCGCCGGCCCTTAACTCAAAATAAACAAACGTGGGTAACATGAACGCAGACACTGCAGACTGAAAAAAGTCTTCAATTAAAGCCCATTGTTGCGACACAAACGTTTGCAATTGAAAGGAACTGTCTGTTGACACTTATCTTTAGATCGGCTTAAAAGCCGTTATTCAACATATTGTGACTATTGTTACGGGAATAGACACAATAGAGATTAGGTTATTAATTTTGTAAGATATAGATTCACAAAATAGACGTAATCATGACAGGAGAATAGAAATAATTAAGGGAGACCGATATTTGTACGTGCAATAATCGTATAATTGTCTTTGTTTTTTCAATGTTATATTCCAACTTTAAAATTTACGTTTAAAGATGATATAAGATGCAATAAAGGCAAAAAATCGTGAGTCACAAATTCATAGTATAAGAATTGAAATTAATTTAAAAAGACTTAAATATTTCAAAAGACTTCTCAGAAATGTGTTACGTTTGATTTGATTAAACATCTTATAATTATTTTTTGTATATATGCAAGCCCAAATAAGTATCGCGAATGATATGAATGATTGCATTTTTTTTTTTGCAGAAAAGTTACCTCGAGCAGTTTGGATACCTAAAGAAGGGTAATCCAGAAGTCGGCAACCTGTTGATGGGCGATGTTTCACAATCATATGAAGACGATTTTAGGATTGCAGTTAAAACATTACAGGTTGGTATTTCTTTAATTAATGATATAAAGATCTGAATTTCTACATAATGTAATATTTTACCACTGGCACAAGATTTTTTCAATTATATCCTTAGGTTTTTGGAATAATATTTGGAATAATTATATTTTTTTTATTATTGTTATCAATTAAATAAAACTATATATTAATACTAAACATGGTTTTATTTTCAGGAATTTGGTGGTATACCGGTTACAGGAGAAATAGACCATGCGACGAAAGAACTTATGAAAAGAAAACGTTGCGGAAGGCCTGATAGAGAACCTGACAACGACGAGAACAGCCGAAGAAAAAAAAGATTTGCAGTCCACGGCCAGAAATGGAAATACACAAATTTAACATGGAGGTAAGTACCAAAAAATTAAATTAAAATTAATAATAAAATACAAGATTAAACCTGAGAGCGCTATGTTTAAAGTGACATCTATTGAGCAAGTGTTGAACTACATAGTCAGGGTTGTATGGTACAGAGCCATCTAGTAGCAAGTTGACACAACATAATTTATAATTTTTAGTCTAGATGGCACTGTATTGCATAAAAACTGTTTACGCTATGTCAATTGTAGATGTCAGCACTAGAAACACATTACATTAGTAATAAACTTAATTGCAAACAAAAATAATAGGTACGTCGTTTATCTACAAAATATTAAATTAGCCTTTTTTCTCTTTAATTCAGACTGAAATAATTTCAAACTGTAGTTAAATATTGTATAAAGTACTTTTTTCTGATAGTTACAACAATATTTTAACCAGTTACATAATATATTTTCTTAGGTAATGGAATTGGAAAACAAGAAATAGCGATGAAGTATGTTCAACCGATACGTACTATTTGGTTTAGTGGCATATAAAATTGATGCCAAATAATAGTTAAATCACGAGCCTCGTAAAAGTTACGACACTTTCCGGCCGGCTTAATTAAAAGAATATGTCCAACCGACGCCGTTGAGGGTCGGATGTGAATACCCATTTTCGACTACAAATAAACTGTAGTACATATTATATTATTTAGCTAATGGTATATTTTACTTTCTAGTAATAATATTATAACCAGTCGAACTTTCGTTATACAATTTACATTTACGTGATTTAGTGATATTCTAAGATGAGACCAAATGTTTATTCTAATTTTATTAATAGCAATAAAAATAAATTGTTTAAGTACTACTTAGACATTCTAGAACAAGATTAAAAATTTTGAAAATCGTTAGTATTTTGCTATCCATCATACGTGTACCTATAATCTTATAATATTACGCAATAACAATGCTTACCTAATTTTCAATGAAATCATTTTGGAAATATGAAATTATTGGAAGGTTAATCCAACATATTTTATTAAAATATGGTGTTGTGATTCTTTGAAATAACTAGTTTTTCTTTTTTTGTTAGTAGACCAAGAGATAGAACGGTCTCTAAATTTTAGTAATCATCACCTGGAACGATATTTCAACTTGATAAACATAACGTATTAAACTTTACGATAATTTTATTACTCTTCTACGTACTAAAAGGTACGAATTATGTAAATTACATTGCTATACAACTCAAAAGTAAACGTTTCTTAATTTATCGTACTTAATTCAAAACTATTCATTACATTGTAAAGTGCAAACTCCATTCTATGCAGTTATTTGCTCTGGTTATTTCGGAGCAGAGAGCTCGGTTAGCACTCGTCTGTTTGAAGTGAAAACGACCGCGAAGCACGCGGATAATTTGAAAAGTTCACAATCACCTGCACCAATCGCGGCTTCAGCACAATTTCCTGTCGAATTAATGGTCTGTCAATATTGTAGTCCTCCATTACAGCTTGTTGTGCAAACCGGCAATAAAACGAGCAACGCCATCTCGTGTCGGTTTTATGAGACTCCGGCGCCGGTTAGAGCGAAACGAGTTTTCGCCTGGCTGCTTCTGTTTTTACAGATTTGTTGCGATATCTGTAGGTGTACCTATTGTTTAGACTATAATATATGTGAAAGTAATTTAAAATCTTCGATTATGATTATTTAATGTTCTTCATTTTATTATGTTTTATATGTATAATCTATTAGTTTCTTGATTTAATTGAGGAAATAATATATTTTTCACAGCTTATCTTATTTATCTGTATTACTTCTCGGGTAGATATTTGACATATTTCGTCTATTTTTTATATTTTTCAATTTGTATCGGAAATATTAAAATACTTTAACAGAAAAAGGAGCGATAAAGAAGAAGATAAAGTTTAGAAACTAAAAAAATATTTGTTTAGAAACTTAAAAATATTTGTAGTTGTAGCGCCATTTTGAGTTAATAATATTTTTATTAAACGTTGTAACGGTTACGAAAATAATATTCCTTGAATCTCTAATTTAAACATCCGTAGAGATAAAGTTAAGCTCGTATGGAGAGCCGTGCGAGATTAAATTTATCACTTATTATTAAAGAAAAGATAACATAAATGTTACCATCCTTTTAAGATAAGTATATTAAATAGAGCTTGACCACATTAAAATACAAAAGATCTTGTTTTTAGTGGTACTATTCTTATAGCTACGCTAAAATTTAGGCATTAGAGTGGACCGTTACTTTAGAAACGGTTGTAGAAGTAAATAAAATATGTGTAGTTACTTGTAGGTACAATAATACAAAACCTATGTCCACATAATATAACACATAGTATTGAATTATTTTTCACCAACAAAATTACCATATGAACATACAAAGTTATCAAATAAGTTGTTCTATCTGTGTAACATTTATTTTAATGAAACTATCACCATTTCACTAGTAGGTGAAAAAGGCTTTCAAGCTGCGTATTATTTGCACGAGTCTTACATTAATTACACTGGCAACAGTCGCAAAGTATAAACATAAAATCAATTTAATTATGTTTAAGCGTCTTGAATGAAACGACATTTATCTTGTTAGATATGTATATTATTAGGTTTATTCACCTATCACATGTGTTTAAAAACTATAGTACACATGTAAAGAGAACTTCCGCTCTTTAAATATTTAAATTTGCTTCGATTTGGGATGTCACAGTCAGATCCCCAATATATAAAAAAAAATGGTATAACATAACATAAGACATGGTGGTAACATAAGAATTCATAGAAGAAAGTAATGCTAGGAAAGAATAAACATTAATTATCGTTTTAAAATATAAATAATATAAAAATCTCTGTTAATAGAGCAGCACAATAGTTTATTTTATGAGATTTATGTTATATACATTTAATAATATCGTTATAGGAGTTTACAACACGAAAAACTAAACTCATTTACCGCTTCACTAGCGCTGAAACAACCTCGCATTACAGTTTATCGTGCTATTGTCAACGCAAGGTGCGCTAGTGTCCTGGACATCCGATAACGCAGTCATTACACCGGCGCACGTGTAGTGTCCGCGAGTGTCCGCGACAGCGGCCGACAGCACCTCACGCCACTCGGCACGCGCCATACAATAAGCTCGAGCATTGTTTCAAAACCGTTCGTTGTTATATTCCTATACGATCAATTTACGTAAGCGTTTGCAGTTCTTTTTGATAAATAAATGATTGATTTAAAATAAAATGCTTTTCATATATTCCATTTATAAGTTCAAATAAACATAATTATTCGGTTGTTACTTAGAGGAAATTTGTTTTTTGATATTCATTCAGAATTATTTCTGATATTATTCAGCAACAACACAACATTTATTTATATACAAGCATCCACCTGCGATTTTATTCATTAGATTTTAATTCAATAATTACTTATACCTATGGTATTAATCACATACTACATATGTACATAACGGTAAATAATTATGCTAAATATGTTATGTACGTCACACCAGAGTACTACATATATTATCTTTCACCATGATAAAAGAATCTTCTATATTTGGATCACGTTGAACCTTTGTCCAAAATATCATGCAAATCAAATGAGTAACAATCACATAAACAACATTTCTAATCCCATGTATCGATATAGGATAAAAAAATGTATGAATATTATTAAATAACACTCAAATTAAAACGGATGATTTTTACAAATATAAATCTGAATAACGACATATTCAGTTTACCGGTACCATGTCAACTCAAGGTAAACTTCGCAAGAGAAAATATTATTATAACATGGCTCTAGACTAGTGTCCCGGACATCCGATAACGCAGTCATTACACCGGTGTCGCAGTGTCGGCGACAGCGACAGCGCCGCCCGCCGCGCCGTCCTCGCCACGGCACGACGAACAATAAGCTCGATTGTTTTAAACGTATTGAATGTACATTTCAATAAATGCACAGAAGGAAAGCTGATGCCCTATAACATAAATAAATGCGGGCAATCAGTCCACATTTATCACAACAAAACTTCGAGTCTCGCTGTTCTTGCATTTATATTTACACCAATTTTGGCATACAAAAGGACGCGTCAATTTTTAGTCAAGAAATAGAGGCTATTCATTTGTAATTTTAGTTTTATATACATATAGTCGTACTTGTTGAATTATAAGATATGTCTAAATAAATATGTGACTCTAAATCTCTTATTACTACGCTAATGTATTTATGTTAATTTTAAAAGCCTCGTCCTGTTTTCAGCGTTTTTTCCATTTACAAAATTGCTTTATTATTTATATAAAATGAATCATAAATAAGATGATAGATTGAGTGCGTATTTATAAAACAATTTAATGCAATTTTGAAAATCGAAGCGAAGGGCTAAATAACTAGTTCATTTTCGCGAATGCAATTTCAAATTATAATTCAGCATTCATTAAAATAATTAGTATTAAGTACCTTTCGTGTGCTCAACTAAAAATGGCATTCGCAAACAATAGAGAACCAAGTGTAGCATAATTCATACGAGAGAGTCCTTTTATGCACATAATTAGCTCCACAATGAGACACCCAGAATTTTGTTTATCTTACCAATTTGAGAAAATTCGAATAGAATTTGTGGATAATTTAATAAGATCTTCTTTTAAATCTACAAATGCTAGTGGTATTTTTTATACTTAATAGTAGTAAGTAATTACATAGTAATTAGCCTTCGTTTGGGTTTCTCATAATATAGCTAGTTTCTCATAATATTTCGACCCATGCATGACATGATCGAAATATCGGCAAAATGAAATACAAAAACCGCATATCGTGAGTGCCCATAACATATTAAAAATATAGTAGAGATGACTCAAAGGAAAATTGCGTTAAATAAGAAAAATGTGTTATTTATGTGTAGCAATGATATCGACAATTCTTAAACACAAATTCTACTTTTATGATGTAAAGATAGTTTTAAAATTTTTAGTATTAAAAATTTGTTGGTCTTAAAAAGTAACAGGTTGGCCATCAACCCATAGAGTAAAATTAAGGAATTAAGTCGAAAAATTAAGTTTTTTTTTTTAAATATAAAATAGCAAACGAGCAAGCAGCCCACCTGATGGTAAGTGGTTACTGCCGCCCATGGCCATTTGTAAGCAACTTCATATAG
>DWNE01003395.1:0-16774 GCA_018249875.1 Cecropterus toxeus | reverse complement strand
AAGAATCTAATGTTGTTTATTAATTTTTAATAATTTAGTTTAAAATCACCGTAAAAATATTTTCAAATAAAGTAAAATAGAATAAAATGTACACTCTGTTTTTTATTTTCAAGCAGAAATTTTAAATTATTTCGAGGTAAAAACGTGTATCCTAGTAATACCTTGCGAAATTTCTTTGTTTTTATTTAAATTGCCATGTAACTTCTGCAGTTGTACAGAAAATCGAAATTATTTTATTTTTATAGACATTTTAATTTTATATATGCACAATGTTATAAATAATCTCGGTGAATATTAACGCTACACAGTTTTGTGCCTTAATTAAATATTAAAGGTGAGTTGGGGTAATATCGGAGTAGTAAAATCGGTCGACTGCAATTGTAGCCGAATTAGGCCATCTTTATAAAAATCGTTGTATCAAGTACGTATGTACCTAATTTTCATGGCATGGTATATGAAGTCGCCAATTTTATAAATGTGGTCAATTTAGTCCAAAATTTAAACTGTACGGCTTTACCCCAGCTCCGATGTTACCCCAACGTACCTTATTTGAAGGTGGTAGAACTCTTTGTAGTTTGCCTCACGAAGCTCCACCGCCACACCTATTTCTGCTCAATTACAACACTGTTATGCATTGCTGTATTGGTCTGAAAAGTATGGTAAGGGATATCCCTAAGTAAATCCCTAAGTATATACTTATCCGAGACGTACCGACTTAGACCTCAGGAGTAGCAACGCTACTTAGCTAACCTTAGGTAAGAGCTGATCTTATTTGGGGTTGATTACACGAGTCCATGGACGGCAGTGGCCACTTACCATCAGGTGGACTTCATGCTTGCTATTTCCATATGTATCACAGCCGTTTGAGCTGTAGCGCGTGCCAAAGATATGAAAATACATATCTACAAACAAACCTACATACAGACATACATACATACATACATACATACGCAGTCGGGTAAAAAGAAAATTCTATATACATTTTTTACAGTAAAATATTTTACGTTACAGAAAACTGCAAAGAGCGTCCAAAACGGCGTCAGCCTTAGTAAGCCCAAAACGCGTTAGAACTTAGGACTTAGTTTAGTGTCCGAGATGAGAGATAGCCGCTATTTAAGACCCATTATCTATTGAACGAGAATTTTGTGGTATTGGCAGAATAGAGGGCTGTATATTGCTTTATTTGTTAATAGCCTCGACACGTGGGCTCGTGTACGCTTTTGTGAAGATTTTTGCGGATTTGTGCTTGTATAGACGGCTTTATATAAGCGGCCGTCCATGAAAACCTGACATATAGACCAAATAGGAGACGAAATTAGCTAGAAAGCCCTATATACATATATATTTTTTTGAAGATTATTTGACGACCCGCGTGGCCGAGCGGTCACCATACCGGTCTGACGCAGTGGGCCCCGGGTTCGATTCCCGGCCAGACAGAAATATGAATGATGAGTTTAGATTTCTGTTCTTGGTCTTGGTGTTTGACACAGCAGAAAATCCTAGCGTGGGGCTATGAGTATAGAAAGCGTGTTTTTAGAAAGCTTGTTTTTAATATCTAATCTATATAATCTTAATTTTATGTCTGATCCATGTATCTTCATTACAGTGGAACATAGTGGGACTTTGAGTATAAAAAATAAACACGCAAATTTTGATAGGTGGTGAAACGAATAGTTTACCCGTGATGGTACCACCGCCACACCTATTTCTAACGTGAAGCAGTTACGTTTGGGTATAAGGTCGTGGTTGCCGGCTCACTTTTATATGAGGCGACCACCTTAGTCCTCCGGAGTAGTCGGGAGTATTCATGGGTGGCAGTAGCCACTTACCGTCAGGTGAACTGCATACTTGATTACTACTGGAATAAAATATTAACTAAGAAATCAAAACAATTTGATATCACCATAATGATATATCTACAACTATCAGTAACTTTACTAACGTTGTAACTATGGAATTGATTCGCTTGTGAATTAAGGTTTTAGACTGAAATATAGATTAAGACTTCGCAAAGCTTAATG
This sequence comes from Cecropterus toxeus, assembly GCA_018249875.1. NCBI lineage: Eukaryota > Metazoa > Arthropoda > Insecta > Lepidoptera > Hesperiidae > Cecropterus > Cecropterus toxeus. The sequence goes on along the minus strand of DWNE01003395.1, from coordinate 14,753 downwards.
GTAGTAAACCTTGAACTGTCAATCGTCTGCCGTTACCCGAAACTGACGTCAAAGTGAGCGCTGAACAAACTTTATCAGCAAATCTATTTGATCATGAAGTTGGCAATATATCATCAATTGAGTTAATTCTATGTTATTAGGTTATTATTTGTAGGCTAAGATCGCAAACCTCATTAATTGTTTTATACATGTCTAAGCATCACAGTAAGATTCCCTGGATTACATAGATGAATACAAAAACTGGCTGGCTAGCTGTCTGTCTGACTGGGGATTGAACCTGGAATATTTTTTGTTTCAGACTTTTTCAGAACAATACCATGAATACAGTCGTCGCCTATCTGTACATGTCGTTTATGTACATTGCGATGTATTTTGTAAAGACGGCGTATACATTTACAATGGAAATAATAAAATCGTACTAGGATTACGGCATTTATAATGCAATTTGCATTGAAACTCGTAGACAATAGCATAACAAGTACTAGAATCCGAGTAATAAATAGAAACAATTGATTTCAGACACAAATAACTATTCCACGCTCTAGTACAGAACGGGAAACGTTAATTTCATTTGAATACCGTCTTGTTCCAAATTGAGGTTAAAATTGAATAGCACAAAAGATGAATTCCTTAAGTAGCGGAACGGAATAGAGATATTAATGTTCTTGCTCGGAATACGCTTTTGTATTTGGGTCGGGAAGAGGAATGGTACTTCTGAAACACTCATTTCAATACGCAGACGTTGAAATGGATTGTTGGAAATCAGATCAGATAGTATTCATTTGTTTTTTGTACCTATTTTTGAATACAATAAATGCAGCATTAAATGATTATAGTAGTGGAAAATACCTTGTGTGTTGTATACTATATGTATACGGCTATACTTAGTATTTCGTATTATACACTCGAAAGTTATTTCCAAAATTTTGTAATTTCATAAAAAAATTGGTTAGATTTGAAAAGCAGATACAGCACAATTTTTTACTAAAACCTAAAATGTCCAATGTGAAAACTAAATAAAATAAATTGTTATAAAAACAACGAACCCGACTGGCAGAACACTTGGTTTTCGCTTTTCAGCTTGAGTTGAAAAGCGAAAACCAAGTGTTCTGCCATACCTATTTGGGCATACAACTTCCTTAATAAATGTAGATATGCTCAAAAATCTTTACCCTCTCTCCGACGTAGCCAGATAAGAAATATATTTCCGTATGATTAAGCCATAAACAAGTTTTAATTGCCATGGCCTTTAATCAACCCTTAAGTAAAAACTACGCAAGCTGCAGTTCCAACTATTCACTACATTTAATGAAATAAAGTAATCTGCAAGTTTTTGCGACGAAGCAAAGTTGTTATTTCTTGATTGGGATTGTTGGAAAGTAGGTTATGCCTAAGTTAGCAAGGTAGGCTAACTAAATAGAAATGCTCTATGCTTTCGTGTAATACTTTGTTAGTTATATTACTTCTGTATTACTCACATGAGTTATATTGCTTTTAGTTGGAGAAGTTCGTGTTTTTTGGGCTATATAAATGAATTAGGACTGCTCCATTAGTGAAGTTATGTTATTGGGCTCTGATCTGACTGCCATACTGTTTTTTTTTTTAAGAATAATGTAATAAACTTCTGCGCCGTCGATAAAAAGGACAAAATAATAAAAACAATCCAAAAACAATGTAAATATTTTATACTAATTTTATGCTTCGCTAGTGATGTAGACGTAATCGATACTAATATATAAAATGAGTTGGTGTGTGTCTGTGTGTTACTCAATCACGTAAGAACCCTTGATCCGATTTACATAAAATTTTGATTTTGATATTTTTCACTATTTTTAAATAACGAAAAATATCTTTAGATGGATACTGTTTTACTGACGTCACTACACCCTTTGTTGTTTCAGACTTTCATATTTCCATTTTAAATGAAAAAATAACGCAAAAAATAGCAAACTTTAAGATGGCATATACAAGGTTAATATTTAATTTTCTATTTGGACGGTTATCACTTCTCATGTACCCTAGCGTTAAGTATTTTTTGCCAGGTAGCGAAGCACGGGTACTTCTGCTAATATTTAATAAAAAATGCGTTTTTGTGACTATTCGTCTACAATTTAATAATGACCGTCCATATTTTTATGGTATTTTCACTGTTGCCTAAATTGAAGTAAATATACGCATTAAAAGTTTCTTAGTCCGATATACATTTCCGGAGCAATGGACGTGGAAAAACATACACGTGTTAATTTTTTTATAATATTCATGCCTGAAAACACTACTGAACTCAAAAAAGTGAAATAAAGCAGTTGCAATAATATAATTAATACACGCATCTATCGAACATCATCTAACACATTATTGTCTCATTACGTGGAGCGGATCTCCTAATAGAATGATAGAGCGAAGGCTTCGGGATAGTTTACCACACTTTATACGTATACGTTTTTCAAAAAGACAAGATTTCTATTCAATTGTCTTGATGTAGATGTTAAGTGACTTACTAAGTGAAAGAAAGCCACAGCTGATTTATAATGAAATTATTTAACAAAGATGTGTGAAGACTGCCAATTAACGTTAGGTCTGCCTAATGGGTTATAATCAAAGTCTTTGAATATGGGATACTTGCAATGAGCCTGGTTTGCAGGTAAACTTTTTTATACCACTGACGACGGGTCTAAGGCATGAAACATACTTCTTCACCGTTTTACGCAAATGTGTGTTAGCGGATAAAGATGAGGATAGTTACGCAATTCTTGTATTACGTAAAAACAAAGTCGCAGCCAATTAGAACAAGTTCTTCATTATTTAATAGTTATCTAAGCATTCTATCTTGATCAATAAATAACAATATATTTGGCATAAAATGTGTCTTTCTCTACATTTTGGCTCGCCATAGTGGTCGGGCATTAGCTGAATTTATAGTGCCGACTTTTCCTAATATTGTTTGCTTGGTAATGGTCACTTTTATTGCTGCGATCCTATCCTTGATATAATATTATTCTGCTCCATCTAACCTTGTATGTAGGCGAAGGGCGATGTTTTCAAAACAGATTATTTGATAGGAATTTCGCGTGATTAAAATAGAAACTTTAATTTCAAGCACGCGTTCATAAATTTTCAAAGGGATATTGAATATTAATTAATAAATAAAGTAAAAATATGTTAGTATTTGTAAAATATACAATTACCATAAATGAAAAGGGATATGCATATAATAGTAAAAAACAAAAATGCAATTTAAACTAAGCTTTTTTAATACAAACGCAAAAGTAAATCTAAATTAGATTCGCACAAATTATATTTATTGGCTTAATATTGACAGACATAAGAACGAAGGAATCTTGAAATCGCTTAAATAAACACTTCATAAAATCATAAGAAAGTTCAGAAATAAGCTTCTCGAGACACCCACGGTGTTTATTTGTTTTAAGTATGCAAATGTTTTCTGTTACGTTGGCTCGAGGTTGTCAAACCTTAATCAAAGAACATGGATGTCAAAGGGAGTTTATAACGAGCTTAAAAGAGGTATTCTGAATCCGCTAAGATGTTTTTAGATCGACGTAAAAATATGCTTTTAGTGACAATTGAACGTAAAAGCTGCTGAACGTAGTAATTTTTTTTTTACTCGACTGTATAAGAAGGAGGGTAATGCTTTTCGAGTGTAACGTAACGTTTCGGGTCACTTTTATATAAGGCGACCATCTCAGTCCTCGGGATTAGCAACGCATCTGTGATAGACTTCTGATAGAACCCCTTTTGTATATGAAGTTGTTTACAAATGTCCATGGGCGGCAGTAACCACTTACCATTAGGTGGGCTACTTCCTCGTTTCCTACTTTATATTAAAAAAAAAACGTATGTATGCATGTTTGTTCTTTGGTACGCGCTATAGCCCAAACGGCTTGACGGATTGTAACATACGACATATTTTTAGAAGCGTCTCAGTTTAGAAAGTGACATACCGTACCTACGTTATATAATATTTAAAAAATATTTTCAAATAAAAGCTAGTAAATAGACCATTCTAAAAATACATATATTATAATACTTTTACTTGACTATTTTCACGAAAACTCAAAGCATTCAATTCAATGTATCATTATGAACAAAAAAAAATACATTTTAATCAGTCGTGTTACTATTTTAATAATGTTATTAGTTTATATTTTTATAGTAAGATGACCATCTATAACCCTTTTTAAGGCTTCGATTTCCCTTCCGTTGGCTCTCGCTGTCTCCTTTAGGCTGCCAGTCCCATGGTCTGATTTATAATCTAAACGATGTTTTCCAGGTCTGACATAAAAACCTTAGATTATGAGTACACAAAGCATATTTTTTGTCAAGTACCATCGATTCCATCCAATATCTATATTATTTATTATTATTCCATTATTAGTTATGTAAGAGAGGGAGTGAGAATTTTCCCGTAATAACGTAATGACGGTACTTTTAACTTTGCACGATAATAAATGCGTCTTATCTACTAGATTTCATTCTTTAGTTTATTTCAACGAAAGTCCTGAAAATAGTATACGAGAGATGATACTGTTCAAGGGACCAAAATGCAATCATGTTATTACTCCCACAATATTATCTGTACGTCATTAAGATTATGAAAATTAAAAATTGAAATGTGAAAGAGCTCACAAAATAAAATCATCATATTTTTGCGAACAATTTCAGGAACAAAGAGTTCGTGCGAATTTTATAGCCTACCCTCATTTCCGAAGCGTAAAATATTGCTGAAAATTTGCTTACTTACGACTTTCAGAGCGCAGGTGGTTACTGGTTATGTAACATAGTTTCGGCACTAAAGTAAAAATATGTTATAGGTGTCATAAAAGCCATACCCTTCCAAAAAACACTTCCATGTTTGTTCACTTTGGTTCAATAGCGAATATCAAGAGTTTGGTAGTATTAGGTGCTAAAATTTTGTTTTACCGACATGATTATGGGTTATTTTTTCAATAAAATACACTAGATATTTGCACAGTAGATTATGCAAGGGCATGACATGGTATGGTATGAAAGTATTGCTATAAAGTACAATTACATGACATAGAATAATTACTTTATTATATTTTGGACATACATAGAATAGAAACAAACATACATACATACAAACGGTCGAAAAACATTATCTACTCTGACATTAGCTATCCTTCTAAACTAACATTATGTATATAACGTGTTGACTTTTCGTAATCTCGTCACGAGATGGCGGTACATGTATTCTAAATCACGCTTTCGAAGTTTTTTTAACAAACTAATGATTGGACTACGATTGCCTCCCAATCATAATGTCTTAGCTTCACAGAACCTCACTGAACCATTAAAAGCGTATAGATTGCACATTGTTTCACAATATTAATTCCAAAAAGATTCACGTTTGCTCTCTATATTCCAAGTACGAAATACCGTATTCGAAACACAATTCGCGTTCGTTAGATATTCTTCGCTCCGAGTGTCCCTGGCAAAAACCAATTAGCATCATCTACTTTAGTTTGCCATTTCGCTTTCGAAAGAAAATATTTTCACGATAAATTCGCAGTGTACATATTTCGGATTTCGACAACTTAGTCTGGTTATCAAGGACGCTCAAGATTTTTTCGTAAAAAGACTTTGAATCCTAACAAAACAGTCTGAAATCTTAACCCAGATTTTAATTCACTGTCCTATTTTTAATCCACGTGGGCTCGGATTTCGTTGTAAATAACTAAGACAAAGGGCATATAAACTAATTAATTCTTTAGGTATTAGTATTACGTAAAATGGAACAATAATATTTTTTACAAGAAAATAATATGATTCCGGGCGATTCCAAGCATGTCATCGTAATGGTCTAATATGGTCAGAACTTTAGGTTTAATTCCCGACCAGATAAACTTTTGTATGTCGAATTTATACACATACATTGTCTGTCCTGGGCCTGAGTGTTTACTTCCTTGTCTTTCTATGTGTTCATAATACCCAGAACACAGGATGCCCTGTTTAAGCTTATGATTTGACGACCCAAATGGCGGAGCGGTCGCCATACCGGTCTAACGCGCAGTGGGTTCGATTCCCGGCCAGACAGAAATATAAATGATGAGTCTAAATTTTGGTTCCGGGTCTTAGTGTTTGTGTATTCGTCTTTGTGTGTCTATGGCACCCACGACACAGAGGAAATCCTAGTGTGTGGCTATGAGTGTAGAAAGCGTGTGATTATGGAATGAGTTTTTTCTTAAAATATTGAATTATCAACACGTGCTTTCAGTTTACCTGTTAGTCATTGCCATCCATGGATTGATAAACAACTGCAAGCATCGTCACGGCAACATTCAGGTCTATCTGCCCTGTAGATGCTTTCAACACATATAGACGCTGTCTATGAGTGTAGAAAGCATCTACAGGGCAGATGTTTCACATCAAGGTGTGACGGTGGTACTTAACCGTTTAGCAGACGTGTTATACCACCTGTTGAACCAGCATTATTTATTTAAGGCTCTGAAAATACTATAGCTTTCGGTGACTAAAATACCCCAAAACTTGTAATGAATATTAGAAACGTTGAAGAATTAACAAGGTACGAACGCCCACGACCTTTCTCGGCTAGCGAAAACATGTAGGTGGGTATGTTTATTTAATGAACTACGAGAGGTAATGTACCCAGCGCTTGTTATTTTTTTATAAATTTATAATAGAACCTGAGTAATGGTAACACACCATTAGGACTATACAGCCCATACATGTCCATGTACATATTGCTCATTTGTTGCAATATCTATGTGAATGTTGTATTTGTGATACATTTATATCGTTGTAGTACCGAATGAGCTATATGTATACCTTTTACCAATTTAAATTAAATTTTTAATTATAGAAAAATGACTTAAATATACAAATGCAATGCTAGGTCAGTAGGCGAAGTTAAAACATCCAGTGCAAATGTACTATCTTACAATATAAGTATGTTATGATTCAGAACACAGATTAAAATAATTGAGGCGTAAAAGATAAATACATATAACGCAAAAGGCAACCCAAAATATGGTATTAAAGTTTTGTCCATAATATATTTTGATATAAAATTTAAGCAATATCAAATCACGTGACGTGTACTTAGACAGGCGGCGGCGGATGTCGGTTATTATAAAGACCCGCTAAATAATAGCAATAAAAATACATTCATAATTTATAAACGTGTCTCGTTTTTATTACTTCATGTGCTCGTCTTCTTAGTTAATTGGATTTTTCAATAAAAATAAAGTAGCTGAGCAAAAGCACTCAGTATGAAAGCGGTGACGCAAAGCAAATATTGTCGTAGGACACACGACGGGACGTATGTGAGTGATTTTTAGAAGACGCCTTACGTCTAATAATGTTATACTATTTATTTCATTGATTTACTTATATTTTTAAGTGATTCGTTTATATGTTTATAAAGATTTTAATTTTTCTCTATTATAAGTTAAATTAAAAAATAATAAAACACTCATAGCTATAAAGATAAGTAGGAAAACGTTTAAAAAGTCAAAAATAATACCCATTGATAAGCCTACAATTTTGAGCGAGTTACACCCGCATTTTGATATTAGAAATATAACATTCACTCGTTAAAAGAGTACTAAAATGTCGCGGTGGGGTATAGCTAAGTTTAGGGACTAGATACCTATCTAGCTAAAATGAAAGAGGGATACTGCATAGTCGTCATGTTTAAAGGCCTAATAATTTAAATCTAGTAAATAAATAGTTACTCAATCAAATAACGGGTCTGACTTAGTAAAGCAGTACATTATAGTACACGTAACAAATGATAACCGCATTATGTAATAAAAAAAAATGAAAATCGGTCCAGAAATGGCGGAGAAATCGGTGAACATATATAAAAAAATACATACAGTCGAACATAGAACTACCTCCTTTTCGAAGCCGGTTAACGTTTTCATTACACTTGCTTTATATGCATATGGAGTTTTATTTAAACTACTTTCCATAGCAAACCAATTTTCTTGTAAAGTCACTCCAACTCACGTTAAAAATATGTACCATATAGTAATAAAAATGTTATGCTGACAAGATCCTAGGTAGCACGATTGTAATAAACATAATAGTGTAATAAAATATTTCATTTCATTCCATTTCTATTTCTATATAAATATAAATTGCTACTTTCAAATGTGTTAACGTTATTAGTATCATCCATCGTATAGTTGTACAACTATCTCAGGTCTTTAATCAATTTAATTTTCTCAATAAAACTAAAGTAGCTAAATGGAACACTCAGTATGAAAGCAGTAACGCAATGTAAATATTATACTAGGGCGGGCTGTGAAAGTGGGCAATTTTTTAGATCGTGTTTCACATAAAACCATATGGATATTTCCATCTGGAAGACCGAAATTTGTAATGATTATATTCGCGATTATAAAATAGTTGTATTCACATATCATTGTATGTGTTACTGTTAGCCTTTTAATAAATTTAATTTGCTGATTGAAAATGAAGAGGTTAAGTGAACATTTTTTTGAATAAATCAATGACGCAAAACAATAATTGGGCGGTCGGCGTAAAACATGCGCTACGTAAAATATTAAAATAAAATGGTAATTAGAGATTCTTTTATTTCTTTTAGAAAAGTGTTATATGCGTTTAGAAAATGTTATATGCGATATATGAAGATAGATAGTACTCTTACTATGAGGATTTTTATTTGATGAGTACAACCTCACGTAACTAAGTAGGTGGGAACATATTTTATAAGTACATGCGAAGTATTGCAAGACGTACGAGTATTTCGTATTAGTGTGGTGGAATGTATCTAGATGGATGATCTCATACGGATCAAATGCATTAAAGTTACCAATTCCATTAATTATATTACCTCAATTAAAATAAAGTAGCTAAGAGAAAACACTTAATATGGATTCGGTGACGCAATGCACGCATTGTGGTGGGCGGGCGGGGTAAATCGTAGGCAGTTTTTAGAACACGTAGAGTAAAATAACACTGCAATATTAATGAATCTTACTACTGAAATTTGCTCATTAAATTATTAAGATTTAATTCGCGTTGCTAATAAATATTTCTTTTATTCATAAAATAACGTTTTCTACACTCATAGCCCAATACTTGGACTTTCCCCTGTGTTGTGGGTGCCATGAACATAAAGACGAATATACAAACACCCAGACCTAGAAAAGAAATCTAAATTCATCAATCAACGTCTGTCTGGCCGGGGATCGAACCCGGAACGTGTCAAACCGGTATGGTGACCGTTCCGCCACGCGGGTCGACGTATATAGTTCTTATTTGAAGTCAATTGTTAACCTACCAATTTCATCCGCATTTTATCAATGAAAATGTTGCGTCCATGACACAAATAACTCAACGCTCGAATGATACTCTTCGCTCATTAGGGCTACTCAACAATAACTGAGCGTAAATAAAATGGCCGTATAAATAAATTCTCAAGGTCTTATAAAATAAAACTCCATTCTTCATTCGATGCAGTCATTAGCTGTAATAATAAAATGTATCATTGTAAATAGCCGTCTGCAGAATGAGCTTTAACTGAATTATGTATCATATTTTAGTTGGAGTAACATTTCCTTTTTTCAGTTTGAGGAACTGAAAAAAAAAAAATCACGTTTACTGCTTGATTATTTCAATACATCTTACGTCAATAATATATTATTTAAATAATGCATATCAAATCTACGATCATTCAAAAATAGTTGTTATAAACAAAAAAATAACAATCATAACATTAATAAAAATACTTACGTTATTCCTACACTGGGGTACTAGAGCACCGCACGACACCTGCACACACGGCTACACCAAATGGCTTGTGCTACATTCTTGACCAATAAGTAGGGTGGGACCACAGGGTAAAATACCCGGGAGGTCAAATCTGTGAATTTTATACTCGCGAAATAAATTCAAAAACTAAATCTTGTGGGGTGCTCCAGCACCCCGCGTAGGGTTCCCGGGTTAAGAGTGGCAACTAGGCTATGATCGTGATGTTATATCATTTCTTCTATATCGGACGACCCGCGGAATGGTGCGGTCACCATACCAGTCTGACAAGCAGTGGGTTCTGGGCTCGATTCTCGACCAGACAGAGATCTGAATTAGATTACCGTTTTGGGTCTAAGTGTTTATGTATTCGTCTTTTTATGTGTCAATGGTACTCACGACATAAGAGAAAATCCTAATGTATGGGGAGATAATTCTATGAGTGTAAAAAGCGTTATTATTATGTAGTGTTGGTTACTGGCCGAACATTGGTACAGCAATTAATAATAAACCATATATTGCTGCATTCCATGTACCGCAATGCAATTTAATCAATAATAATTAATACCTATGCGTTTCGATACTAGGTAGCAACGACAATTTTAACATGAATTTTCGTCTCTAATACCCTAATCTCTCAACTAGCACTCGCTATTGATGACAACTGGAGCCAGTACGCATGTGTATTGAAATAGGGTTGACGTTTGTACAGCAAAATCATAAAATAACATAGTACTGCAGTTAAATTTATTAGAAGCATTATCAGAATATACGAATATGACGTTCTGCTCGAAATGTACGCATGTTCAGTTCGATAAGTATAAATGAGTAGAATAGGACTACGGTATCCCCTGCTTGTCGGAAGGGGCGATTAAAAAGGGACTTCTGGTACTGCGAGTGGTAAGAGTGGGAGCTCGAGCCGCTCAGTCACGCGACCCCGGAAAGGACGACGTCGTAAACACCTGAAGGCACGGTGAACGTAAATACTCATAGGGAAAAAGTCCCAAAGGGGCATCGCGCTTGGAGGACTCCGGTTGTGTTCCGTTGAAGATCCCGGAGTCCTCCACACAGCGCTGAGGACGGCCACCAGGAGGATTTTAGTGCGGTAAAAATCCCACATGACCCGGCGTTGCTCCCACGGCATCGGGTACCTTTTGAAGGCTTCCCCCACGTGACCAAAAAAAGGTGTTATAGGCACACGGGTGATTTAACTCGTGTATAGTTTTTAGTACGTAGCAAACGAGCGAGTAGTCCACCTATGGTAAGTGGTCACTATCACCCTTGAACATCTTTAATCCAGTTCAGATAAGGTTAGTCTTGACTAAGTTTGGCTAATCAAGCGTTGCTTCCCCTGAGAACTAAGTTTTAACGCGGTCCTTCTTCATTCTCTTCCACTATGTCTGATTGTACTTAGATATATGTATTTATTGTATGAAAATATATGTATGGAAGTGAAATAATCAGAATAAATATTAAAAGATTACCTAACTCACCTTTGCGAAGTTTTAGTGAAATATATAAAAGTAAATATAATTTATTTATTCCTCAACGCGTCTATTTCAATAACTAGATAGAACAGTCATTCTATTTGAGCTACATACGAGTACGGTTTTGCAAATGATAGAGCCTTTTGTGGTTCGACTTTGGTAGCACCACCGCATATATATTTTTGGCTAATAACATACGAGTCAAGCATTGCTTTGTTGCGGTTTAAGGGTGTGGTAAGGGAGACATACTTATCCGAGTCGTTCCAAGGTAATCTTCAGAGGTAACAACACATCCGAGTCCCAGCTCAAGTAAAACTAAATCTTACCTAGAGTAAATTACAGATGGAAGACAGAAGCCACTTACCTACAGATGGACTGCACCTGCTACTTCTATATATTGTATTTTAAAAATTATATACATATATTTAAAAAATAATGCCTACTATACGCTTTTCATCAAATCTTATTGGTGCTCTTATTCTAAATTAAAATCTACAAGAAATCCTTACTAAATTTTAATCCCATCCTATCCTATCCAAACATAATGAGCATATGTTACGCAAGCATATGTCTACGTTTCACACATGCCGTTTAGAAAATACCGCTGCAACCGCTGAAAACAGGACACCGACCATACGAATGCTCTTAATCACTTAACGCCGGGACTGAAGCCTCGAGTGGAATTCGCATGTCAAAGCCTCCTATGAATATGGCGTTTAATGTGAGGCAAAATAAGGGACGTATGTCAGTCATTTTGCACATACCCCATTTGTTCGCTTTCCAATGCTATATGATATGAAAAGCGAATGGAATTTACATTATTGATCCAATGGCATAGTCTCTTACTATTTAAGCAAAAGTATTTGTGAAGGGATCTTTGTTAAAAAATTAGAATCAAGATGTATATGTTTTTAAAATGTTGTTTTGTTAAAATGCAAGAATGTAAATTAATTCTGTTAGTCATATAATGTTTTATTATATTATTAAAACCGCGCATCCAGCTATTATCGTATATATCAGATAAGTATATACATACATATATGAAAAATGCTCACGATTTTTAAAAGTAGAATTTACCATCTTAATATACCTCCCTGATGTATTATGCCGCATACTAAGATGAGGCCAAGCAGTTTATCTATTTACTCAACCGTTTTAATCAAACTAATTGCAGTATTTAAGCCAGACCAGCTTTTACGCTAGATAAATAATTCAATTCACTTAAATGGTATAAGCGTGATTCTGGAAAAAATAAATGGACTTTTTTTGCTTCGTTTTAGTATGTAGGTATATTTTTTTGGGTTAGTTTGACTTCGATTAATATTTTAATTACATTATAAAAATCATACATATTTTCTCTTAAAATCTTACCAAATCTCATTTACGAATCCATTAACCTAACATAATGTAATCAATTAACCGAATTATCCAAGCCGCTTGATCCAGCCTTTCAGTTAAGGGTAAATACTCATACCTGGACGGGTAACATAAAAACTGTGTAATTACTTAATGTGTTTAAATTATACTTATATATAAAAATGAGGTGATGTGTACTTTATCACACAAGAACTACTGTTTTTTCCATTAATATGAAATAGCAAACGAGCCAGTAGCCACTTACCATCACGTGACTGCTTCCGACGTGATGGTAAGTGGTTACTGGCGCCCATGGACATTTGTAAGCAACTTCATATAGAATAGGGGTTCTATGTGAAGTCGACCACAGATGCATTGCTACTCCCGAGGACTGAAATGGTCGCCTCATATTAAAGTGAGCCGGCAACCAAACCCTTCCACCGAAACGCAAGAACTGCTTCACGCTAGAAATAGGTGTGGCGGTGGTACTTCGGTCGAACTACATGGTTGGTTCTACCACCTGGCAATATATCATTACGAAAAAAAAAATCGTTTTAAGTCAGTCGGTTAATCGGTCGAGTCTTTTGTTTTAATATTTTAACGATGTTCCTAGTTTCCCTAGTTCAATCACGTAACGAAGCTGTCACTTGAGCTAGTCATGGAATAAAAAGATAATATTAATGCAATTTGTTCCAATATAAACATGCACTGTTATCATTATCACCTCGTTGACACCGTTATCAGCTGCAACTTTGATTACTATTACCTATATCTACATTGAAATAGTCTCCCGATTGCATTATCTCTGTTGCCAATTTGATACGAAATGTCATTGGGACGGGAAGGTTATTCTTGGTTCTTGGGTGGCTTTACATCCATGCTGTCCAAAGAAATGTATTGGAGGTCTACGGAGATCTGCGGGTAAGGAAATCATGTTATTAAACTTCTGCTGTCTGTACGTCTGACCTGGGTCTTCTTTTGAACCGTTATAGATAGAAGGATAGAACCTTGAAAACAATCTGAATATGTATTACGAGCGTTGCCTAATTTTACCTGGTCAAAAAACCGGTATTTTAGCGTATTCTGTGTCACAATTGAAACGTATTTCAATAAATTTATATATGATAACAAATATCAGAACTAAAAAGACGAAGGTACATAATCCTCCATGTTCTACAACCACTTAGCAATTTATCTTAAAGCACAGAAGAAGCAAACGATCATACAGTCTATCTAATGGTTAATGGCCACTACTGCCCATAGAGAACTCAAGATGGGCTTATCCCGGATAGGATTTTCCTCTGACGATGAGATGGACTGTCTGGATTAAGTGTATTTTGCTATACTACTGTTACTGGGCACAAAATGGCGCTGGCGGTTTAAGTTTGATGGTGTACAAGGGGATATACTTATTAGGGGATTCCTTACTTAGTTCTCAAGGTCAACACATCTGAAGCCATGTCTGAAATTTATGACTGACTGACTGACTAGTCTTATCTGGGATTGAATACTATGGACAGTATAATAATAATATTTATTTATTCACTCTCACAAAAGTTTCTTAAAACTATTTAACAGTGGTATACTTTGTGAGAGTCTGATGCCTGAGTTAGGTTTTGAAAAAACAGTAGTCACTTACAGTCAGGTAGAATACATAATAATAACATAAGAAAACTGTATAAATTAAGACCTATTGTATATACATAACTATGTTCTTGCTTTGAATTTGAAACTAAATTCAGTCAATAAAAAAATGACTTACGAATTAAGATACATTGTTTCTTTAGGAAGCAGACTAAAAAACGGAACAGACTAAGGTAGTAGGTACGAGTACATTTGTAGGTTACAAACGAATAGATCATAATGTAGTGGTTCAATCAACTCATTACATTGACAAGAACTACAATGTCACTGTAAATTAATAAGTTATTAAATATTAATGTAAAGTTCTAAGCTAGTGGTTCTCACAGATTACGCCGCTTGTGAAAGCCAAGGCCTATAAAGTAAATTAATAGATTGAAGCAGTTTGAGAGGCGAGATATGATTCTTTAAAAAAAACACGCATTCTACACTCATAGCCCCACACTAGGATTTTCTCCTGTGTCGTGGGTGCCATGGACACACAAACACGAA
>DWNE01003394.1:0-16780 GCA_018249875.1 Cecropterus toxeus | reverse complement strand
ACTTTAAATTTATTAACTATGTACCTACTTAACAACTTTTTTGCAGCATATCTATTTATTTAAACAGATATGTCAAAAAAAATAATCTTAAGAGCTGTGAAATCTTTTTTATGACTAGTTTATTTTACTTATATAAAAATGCAATTTAAATTTAATTTTATAGCATCTTTTTGGAGAATAAATTTAATTGTTATTTAAAATGAAGTAAGTGCTTGGCTTGGTGCCATTAAGCCTAACTTTACCAATTCGCGGCCGTCTTTTTCGTTGGTTTATCAGCGGAATATGACAACAGACAATCCGAATAACAATTATCTACCTAATTTAAAGAGAAAAAGATGCGTTGCAAACTAGTACACAGATAGTAGACAGCCTAGTACGTAGATTTATATTATAGCTATTATCGTGTGTTGCTTACCCATTCAATGCAATCATTCATTAAAGGCGGCTATTAGGAAGGGAGGTGTACGATGCGTGTAACATACAAACGTACAATTTGTTGCAGCTACAGAGGTAATAATGAGCAGAGATAACAATCAGTCATATCAGTTATTATTATAGCTCCCTAACCAATTTTACATGTTGTTTACCTACTAATAGAAAAAATGTATCGAAACGTATGCAAAATGCGCCGAATATTTTATATAGTTACGGTTACGGATAAAATGTTATTTTGAATATCCGATAATTTCGGTTACGGGAGTTCCATAACATCCCTGAAATAATGACAAACGTGAATACCTACTATTTGGCAGGATGTTTTAACGCGTAGAGAACTAGAGAGAGAGAGTAGGTGAATTGTTTCAATATGCTACATGCTTGGTTAGTGTTTATAATACAAATGTGTTTTAATAGTTTTGTGGAATCAGTCCCTAGTATTTATATAGCAGACAGCAGAAAACATATGTATTTACTTTTTTTCGTTGATACAAATACCTATATGAATAAATGCATACATACATAATTTATTCCATATCCAAAAGTAACTAGACAAAACTAATTGATGCCTATATCTAGTATCTTAGTAATTATTACGTTATGATATTAATTGTAACAAAGATTGTTACGTTATGAAGCCAGCTTGATTAGAAATATAAAATAATGTTTAAAGGGCCCACGCCGTAATTTTATTTATACCATACGATTTTTAAATAAAAAAGATGCAATTCAAAATTTGGTAGAAAAACTGTTATTCGAAGGTTTGGCACTCCTAGTTATAAAAAGATCAATAGCGTCAAAACAGTTACTGCGAAATAAGCTTTATTGCATTGTAATACGTTATAAAAAAGTGGACCGAGATAACCAACTAAATTCGTTCTGTTTGTGCAAGTGTATGGTTTTGGTTGAATCTGCCAAAGTCAAAGACACATTCAAATAGGGTTGCCTCGCCTGCAATCTACCTCTCCTATATTTATCCTATTTTTACAACATGATAAAATATATTTATCGATTTGTTTAATTATTTTACTACTTACTTAATTAAATGCAAAAAAGACACAGAACATGCTGTTACATTATTCGTACGTTTATTAGAAATTTTAGCATTTATTTCGACGATACCCAATAACAATTCACGCGGAATGATAAGAACCACGATACCAAGTAAATTATTATCGCTACAAGTATTACCACGTTCGTTAAATTAGATAGGCACTGTCTAAAAATAGTGTAGGATATTAGGCATTAGGTGCGTTTCGTATCTCTTTTTTAACCGTATAGTACCTACCTGCATACGCATTATTCAATGTTAAAAAAATGCTTTATATTTTTATATCTGAGAGAAAGATAAAACCCGTTTATTCGGTCAACATAATATACAAAGAATACTTACTAAACAATATAACTTATTATTACTATATTACATTGACCAAAAAGTTTCGACTCAAGTTATTGCAAGTAACCGTAGTCTTTTTAATATAAAAGACTAATCTCCTTAAAATATGGATGAAGATGAGAAGCTGCCAGCCCTGCATAAGTAGTGAGTGTTCTGGTTAACGAATTCATATTCTGACGAAATCACCAACTAGTGCCAAGATTTCTTTCAAAAGGCAACGACCTATACACGGGCAGCGTTATAGCTAGGGTTGCCAACCGAACTGTAATATATTTCGGGTCTGCGTACTATATACTATTGCGCAAGAAACGCAAAAATAGTATATTTTCAACACCGAAAGCTAAGAAATAAATCCATTAGTTCCAAATCCAAATTATACGAACGCGTCTTTATTTACATTAATTTTAAAACAAGCATGTCACTTCAAAAAATATAAGAAGGGTAGATTGATTAACTGATTAATTGATTTTTGTCTACATGTTATGTTTTGTCCATAATACTGTATGTGTTATATGTGTACTATACTTTTATAGCCCATTATGAAAAATACTATATTTTGTCGACAAAATGTTTGTAACCCTAGTTATAGCTGCGATTAGAGGAATCTCTCAAGCGTTATCTTGTAGAGATAAAGTTCAGAATGGCGGAGCAATGCATCAAGGCCCACAGCGTTTTTGTTTCACGGCAAGGCATGATGGTTTTCTGGCTCGAGAGGCAAAATCATGCTGGCGGAAAATAAACTCATGCGCATCGCAAATTACCTTTATTCTTAGACTATCTGTAAATAAATATTAATTAAAAATCTTTTCTTCCGAGATGACTAACGAGTGTGACGTATAATGCGAATAAACTCAGGAAGTTCAAAAAATTTACAAGGTAAAGTGACGAAGACAACAGGTCATTCAACTTCAAAAACTACACGCGTGACTTATTCAACGAACGTTTACCGTAGATTGAGAAATAATTTCTGGTAATTTTAATAATTATATAGAATTACCTAGTAAAAAAAAACTTTTAAATTTTACCAAATTAAATAAGTAGATGGTGGTTAACAATTTCATAGTTACAAACTATTAAAGTTGCAAAATCTAAGTACCTACTTAATGTTATTATAAATGAAATAAAATTTTAAAGTAATTCGATAATGATGTTTTAATAACATGAAGTTCACGCTGAAAAAGAAACATATATCTAGCTATTTACATTCTTTTCGTTAATTTCGGAATATTATGAGATAAGATACTAAATGTTTTGAGTCTTCAAATCCGCGCATGGTCATCGTATATGGGGCATTTTACTCATATCTTGGAGGAGATCTGAAGTATGAACGCAATAAAACAGTAACGGGTCATTACTCATTAGGGATAATTTAATACCTATTTACAATACTTACCAAGATGCCTAAATTACAATAAATTACGTAGGTAAATATGCAGATTAATCAAGTAGGTATACATTTCAAATACTACAATAGAGATTTAATAAATGCTTTGGGGAAATGTACCTACTGTCAAGGTACCCACGCTTACTAGCTTACTACGGCATTCTACGCACTACGAAGGTCGTACCTACGTGATTCTTCAAAAAACAGTATTTTAGTAATTATAATATTATAGAAGTTAAAATAAACCGTAGGTTAAAATAATTATTGTTCCTACAGTGAAATAATACTAGAAAATCTCATTTCATTTGGTATTTCCTGCGCGTTAAACATTTTAACGATTATGTTTTGAAACAGGACAGAGCAAGGTAGATTATTCCCTGCCACCACCTCAATAGAAATTCAAGGTTGTTTCAAGATGAATGTGAACTTGTATTTATCTCTTTCCCACGTATGTAATATAGATAGCGTTATTTCATGCCCTGAAGTTGGTGCAAAAACTTCATAGTAAACGCGTTATACCGCGAAACGTTGCGCACGATGTTTTTTCTGTCTTCCTCCTTCATTTGGTCGCCGGTGTTTGTGCAGTGAACGTTGTTGTACGTAGTGTGTAGCACGTGCAGTGTATATTTAAATTCGAATTTCAAGTTCCCTCTAACCTCTCAAACAATGGCAGACGCAGCAGTCGAAAAGAAGTAAGTTTTAAAAGTTATTAAGTCATTATTTACAAGTTTGAATTCTTTTAGTTTTGGCGGCTTTGTAAACGTGATCAAAATGGCTACCTTTTATTATGTTTTTGTAGTTTTTACCAGTTTTAAATAGGACAGCAGTGTTTGTTACTCGTCTGTGAATAAACTAGGCATACTTTGATAATATTTTAATGGTTATCGATAGATTGCTCATACTCTAGTTCTTACTAGACGCCGCTAGATCACACGCGGGAAATTCCCGCCATAGATAAGTCGTTAGTAGGTAGATAAGCATTCAGTGAAGGGCTAGTGCGTCGTGTTTTAATTGTGGGTAACTGTATATCGAAGCTGTCCCTGTGGTTTTCTCGAATCGTAATGTGGTCGTGTGAACGAGGAAATTGAAAGCACGCCGGCGGGCGCGGGCAGTGGTTCGGAATCAAGATGGCGCTGCGTGCGCGGTGCGCGGCGTGCCGGCGCGGTAGCGTCACCGGCGCGCGCTCGTTTCAAATTCGCCGCGACGAAGTTTTGCAACTCTGCATCGGCTTCAACGTTCGGCGGTTACGTTATCACGAGGGCGCATGTTGTCATTAGTTATTTTTAACGCTTTCGAGTTTGCGTCTCGAGGCAATCTACTGGAGCGAGTAACGTATTCATTCAGTGGTGCTTACATAGGTGTACGTTCGTTTTCCGCACAACTTTCCCACATGCAGCCTTGCGCAACGGCAGCAGTTTGTTCTTGTTCCGCCGCACTTCCTTTTCTATAGTCTCATTTGTTCGTTGTTGTACCCACCTGTACTTATCGTTGACGCCAAGTTAACGTAAATGCCGAGCACGCTTCAGTGATATGGTTGCGCGTCTTAATGACCATGGTATAAGGTTTAATTTAAACAATTCAAACAACAGTTGCATGTATTGATATTCTTGACTATACGTTTACTGCACTCGATCAATGTGTTTGTAGTAGCTCCATATAACTAGAAGTAAGAGGATAAACAGTTGAAACTTGAGATTCAATGTTATATTTATCGCGGCAGTTACCTACATAACAAGGATTTTCGTTGCAATCGCGTAAAAGGTTACGAGCATAAATTATACTGCAACATAAATTAAGTAACAACGTTTACAAACTTTGTATAAAGTGGCAAGTGGAACAAAGACCTACTTTACATGCAATGGTGATTATGAAACTATATGAGAATGTAATTTTGATTACAGCGACGCCGCCGCACCCGAGGAGGTTACCTCAACTGAGGTGAAAGAGTCACCAGTGAAGAAATCACCAGCCAAGAAGGTGGTAGAGCCCGCCGAGACCAACGGCAAGGAAGAAAATGGCAGTGGTGATGCTCCGGAAGATGAAGAAGCTCCAGCTGAGAACGGAGACAATGATGATGAAAGCAATGACGCCAGTGAGAACGGCGATGCCACAGGTTGGTTCTGAATATTGATAATTTCAATTCAAATTTAATTCATATCACGCTATCAAGTACTAACTTAAAAATAATCCTGGAATATACCATTATCTTATAAACTTATATTGATTATATTGATTAAATGTGTATTATAATGTTTTTCCTTTTGAATTACAGAAAAGACAGCTGTGAAGAGGAAATCCATAGCAGCTGACAATGGCGACGCTGAAGAGAAGACCACGCCAGAGAAGAAGGCGAAAGTAGCGGAGGAAGCCCCCGCGGGGGCTGAAGAACCCGCCGCCTAAATCCCAGCACTACCAGCTTGGTTTACTGCAATGCATCTACGTTCATTAGGGCTCAACTCCCCATAACATATCCCATTTTTATATACACTTTTCAATACTGCCAAAACCATAGTTTTTATATGACAATATTGTAATTTTGTACTACGAGTTGGGCCCTATTGCGACCACTAACTTTAGGTTTATAATACGTTGTGTATTTAACTTACCTGAGAAGTACCTGTAAAGTGTAAATTTAATGTAACTGTTGTCACATCCGAGATGTGCATCGCAGTGAACTGATCATAATTATTCAAGAGTTGATTTGGTGTTGTATGCTGTTTTTTGCGTATCGGTGTCTATTTCAGCGGACTTGTAGATGGGTTACTGAATTGATGGTTAACACACATCGGTATCGGAAAAATCCGCCAGTAGAGTACTGCCAAAGTAATTCACCCAGTGTGAAATCGATTCACAATCCGTTCTGTGAACGACGCGAATTTTATAAAACAGCTTCCGAATACAAGGATTTTAGATAAACTAAGATTAATTAAATTGTTTAGATAATTAATTCAGTTGTAAATTTAAGTTAGCAGTAAATGTCGCACATTTATATATTTCATAGGCATTATTACTTAACCATTTAAACATTCCTTTGACTTGGTTACGGTTTGCACTGTGAACCTTAGCGTCTGCCGGAACTCGGTGGGAGTCTATTCGTTCGGTTTGAGAGCGGTTCACATTGTAACACTAATTTTAAGATTGAAATTTAAAGTTCAAAGTTGACAAATAAGGTGATAGTTCATATTGACATACTAATTCTGCGTGTGCTATTTTGTAATTCTATGGGACTTTTATTTTTCTTATATCCTTTTTTTTCTAATTTATTTTGCTTCTCATTTATGTGATAGATACAAACCTCGAATGTAAGGTAACCTTAATGGATACGAATCCTCATTTTATTCCGAAACGTAACACAACTTGTGTTCTGAGTGTGGAATATTAAGATTTTGATTAACTTTTTCGAACTACTTGACCATTGAATTGTTCAAATTTTGATTCAGAAAGTACATTTAGTATTAGGGTTTAGTAGTATGTACAATTAACACTACTTCTAAACTTTGGAGTCTAGTGTTTGTAAAACGTTTCTGGCAATAAAATAGTCCAAAAAAAATACTGTCTTTGTCTTCACATTTACCTACTCACGTCACAATGCTTCGAACAAAGTTGATATGTAAATAAATGTGTTCAATAAATTACACCGCAGTCTTTGATGTTTGACCGATATAAATGGTTTTAGAATACACTATAACGATGGTTATCCATCTTGTCTATGTACATAAAGTGGTCATAATACATCAATTACTATGGTGAATCAAGGCCGGGCATCACCTTGGATACTAGACAGTACACACACGTGGCGATACCATCGCCTCACTATCTTTTATGCTTTTGACGAAGCGAGTCGGCGTATAGCACGTTTTGAGTGCTGATGTTAGCGATATGAAGTTCTTGCTCCTTACTCAGGCTCTGTTGTCGCTGGCTGCCTTATCAGATGCACAAACAACGCAAAATATCAATGTTTGTAAGTATTATGTATACTATATAGGATTGATTATATCTTCTTATACAAAATAAATGTTCTTTTAGTATTGGTAAATGAGGAAAATAATGCCTTAGCGGAGAAGGCTTTTGAGGTAGCAAAGGAGTATGTCAGACGAAATCCTACCCTGGGTCTTGCAGTGGACCCTATAATTGTTGTTGGGAATCGAACAGACGCCAAGGCTTTTTTAGAAAATGGTAAGCTCTTAAAAAATACGCTAAACATTTCCAGTATGTATATTTTGTATTAAACATAATTGAAAATTATGCGTAATATACCTACTAGCGTCACGAGATATTTAAATATTCCGTGAAAAGTATTTTGCAATTCAATAAATTGATGTTTTGCTTGTTCCTTTCAGTTTGCCGAAAATACAATGATATGTTATCGTCTAAGAAAACGCCACACGTTGTTCTCGATTTTACAATGACCGGGGTCGGGTCTGAAACCATAAAGTCATTTACAGCAGCATTGGCATTGCCAACTATTTCTGGATCGTTCGGCCAAGTGGGCGACTTGCGACAGTGGCGCTCACTCGACGTGAACCAAACTAAGTTCCTCTTACAGGTCATGCCTCCAGCGGATGTCCTCCCTGAGGCTATTCGAGCCATTGTCACCAAACAGGACATTACTAATGCTGCAATTATCTTCGACGAATTATTCGGTTGGTAATGATTAGTGTAAATATTATTTAGCGAACACTTGTAAATTGTTTACTGCTAACTATATTTCATGACTCATTTACAGTCATGGACCACAAGTATAAATCGCTGTTACAAAATATTCCTACGCGTCACGTTATAACGCCTGTGAAGAGCTATAGTAAAGATGATATCAAGACACAACTGAGGAGTCTGCGAGAACTAGACATTGTTAACTATTTCGTAGTGGGAAGTTTACGGACCATAAAAAATGTATTGGATGCCGCTGACGAAAATCAATATTTTGGAAGGAAAACAGCCTGGTTCGCACTATCTTTGGATAAAGGGGACATCAGTTGCGGTTGCAAGGATGCTACTGTTGTCTACATAAGACCTACGCCCGATGCAAAGAGCAGAGATCGTCTAGGAAAAATTAAAACAACGTACAGTATGAACGGGGAGCCAGAAATCACATCTGCTTTTTACTTCGATCTGTCGTTGAGAACGTTTTTAGCCGTAAAGTAATAACCTCTTATTTGTAGTCCACGACACTTTATTTCTGTTCTAGTTCACCACGTGGTAATTTGGATCATCTAATTATAACCTGGTATATTCCATGAGAGTTGCGTTTTATGAATTTCCAGATCACTACTGGATTCTGGCAAGTGGCCAATCGACATGAACTATATCACTTGCGACGAATATGATGGTAAGAATACCCCTAACAGGACCTTGGACCTTAAAACTGCGTTTCAAGAGGTGAGCTGTGGTACGATTCGTAAGCTACAACACGTCATCACTCACTCGACAGGTACCATGAAGATAGCTTTAACACTTGCCAAAAATAAATGGAATATATTATACATTCTGGTACATTTCCATTCGTTCATTGAGATAGTTCTGTCTTCGATAATATGAGTCAAGACGATAATAAGGTTATATTCATTTAAAGTCTTCAATTTAAAGTATTCTTATAATATCTTGGAAGTAAATCGCTTTTGAGCTATCTTTAAGGCGTCCCCTAGACTGTCTTCTACATAAATACATAATAAAAAAAATACATAATTTTACACCCTAAAGGATCCTCCTTTATGGTGTAAAATTATGTATTTTTTATATAATTTTAGCTATCAGTTATCTATTTACTCGTTGGTGTTTTATTAATATTAGACTATTTTAAGCAACAATACGTTTCATTCTTAGATATATTTAAATTATCAATAGCAAATAAGGTATTATACAATTTGTAACGCAAAATACAGGTAAAAGAAACTCCTACATATGCTCCCTTCTATATCCCCGAAGACGACCCAATGAACGGGAGAAGTTACATGGAATTTAACACTGACTTGGCAGCAGTTACTGTCAAAGATGGAGCTTCTATCGGCAGTCGTTCCCTGGGATCATGGAAAGCTGGTCTAGCCAATCCCTTATCACTGACCGACCCAGACAACATGAGCGATTATTCTGCGCAAATTGTGTACAGAGTCGTTACAGTGGAGGTGGGTAAATGAACCTTGTTATTATTAAAACTGCTGTTAACTTGATAAAATTTCGTCTGTAAAATATGACACTTGAATAAATAATCGCATCTATTAGCTCTTTTGTATGCGATGACTTGTAATTACCACGGTGTCTGGATATTTTATTACATTCTTGGCTTACTAAAATATTCCCGTTAAATCTTTCGTAGCAAGAACCATTCATTATAAGAGATGACGAGGCGCCTAAAGGTTTCAAAGGGTATTGCATCGATCTTATAGAAGAAATAAGGCAAATCGTTAAATTTGATTACGAAATAACATTGTCCCCCGACGGAAACTTCGGCAATATGGACGAAAATGGAAATTGGAATGGTATTGTGAAGGAGCTCATTGAAAAGAGGGCAGATATTGGGCTGACTTCGTTATCTGTGATGGCTGAGAGGGAAAATGTTATTGACTTTACAGTTCCGTACTACGATTTGGTTGGAATCACGATATTGATGAAACTGCCGAGGACTCCGACGTCGTTGTTTAAATTTTTGACGGTTTTGGAGAACGACGTGTGGCTGTCCATATTAGCGGCTTATTTTTTCACAAGGTTAGCGTCTATATTTTATTAATTTATCTTAACGTTTTCAGGTATGGGTTAAAAGTATTGATAATTAAGTTAACGAACGACCAATCAGCGGCATACAATTCTTATTTTTACATTTTTGCAAATAATAGGTGCGTTCCTATAAAGATACGATAATGCCTGATAATGGTATTTATATTAGATTATTCCATTTTATATTGTTTTGTTGTTGTAGGACTGATGAGAACGTTACATACTTACGTAGATTTGGTTATTTTTATAAAGCAAATAACGCCCATATGGCAAAGTAACGCAGAAATACCTCATGCAGTGTTCCATTTTACTCCTATGTGAAAATATCACATTTGTGCAGTGCTTCTAGATTGACTGTAATAACAGTACATTATCTGTATTTTTAAAGTTTTGACTGTAACTGTGGCAACAATGTACCTACTTTTAAGCAAATAAATAAAAGTGAAAAATTATATTAAATAAATATATAATGAAAAACACATGCTGCCAATGACGACCTTTTATTTTTGGTAATCTAATTGCACGAAATTCTCTCCAAAATTCTTTAAAATGCCATTTACCTACCTACTGTAATTTTATACGAAACGGTATTTTTAAGTACGAAACACTGTAATTTCAAGTAACACTATGATCGTGATCTGGCACTGTATTCGTTTAACAGGCTTTACTGAATGTGAGTATAAAATAAACACTGTAATTTTATAATCGTGATTTGGAAGCACTGCATTTGTGTACATTTGCTTTACTTATTGTGAGATTTTAGAGTTAGCTGCAGTGAGCATTTATAAGCCTAACGTTAATTGTTGATAATTGATGAAGCAATGATATATAAGTAACTTATTTCTTCACACATAGGTCATTCAAGTTCTTAAGCGTATGACAAACCTGTTTACGAAGAGGCCAAATATGTCAGCTTATGTCCATCATATAGGTAGCATGACGTGGTAGGTGTAAGCTTTATTTATAAAAAATACTAGGTTATTCTCCCGGCTCCGGTTCGGTCTGATTATCCCGGTAATTAGTATCCCATATAGGGTTGCCAACCGCAAATATATAGTATTGTACTATATTTCGGGTCAGCGTACTATTGAACAAAAAACGAAAAATTACTATATTTTCGGCACCGAAATCTAACATTTATTATAAAAAAAGTACGTCACTTCAAAAATATATGAATAGATTTATTAAAATAATTGTTTTTTTGTATACATGTTATGTGTCGTCCATAAAATACTGTGTTTTATATTTTTATGTCATTAAGATTGAACAAAATATATAATTTAATAATATTTTTTGGTAATTACAGACCTATATGTATTTTTCGTCTGTGCATTAATAAAATTTTAATAGTCATTTGAAAAAAAATGAGTTCTAATTGCCTTAACTGCACTTAAAATCAATAACGGCGTTTTTGACGTAAACATCGGATATTATGTGTTTTTCATTGCCATTAATGTTAACAATGAATGTTTTATTTTGTTTAATTAAAGATACATATTTGTAATACTTAGATATCCTTGAAAGGTTTCGCATGATCATTTACAGCTTACATTTGTAACAATAATAGTTTAAAGGGCTGAGAATAAATAGTAAGTAATAGGATTTAAAAAATCTACTCTTTAAAAAGTTAGTACAATTTAAAGTTATGTTAGGTACATTTTTTTCAGCGCGGGTGAAATCGCGGGGTACCTATTATTTTTCCACACTTCTCCTCTACATTATCTTCTACTATGTCAATAATAAAAAAACACAGATATAAAAAAAAAATCTTTTAAAGCCCCCTAAATTACAACTTTGACGGTAAAAAAGGTCGTTCAGTTGACGTTGAAAAAAATAAGGTCGCCCTGTCTAAAAAGTCAATTTGACGACAAAAAACCTATATAAAATAATTTGGCTGTAATTGTATTTTTTCCCCTATAAATACCCTTAATAATTACCCTCTAAAAATCTCCCTAAATAAAAAAAAAAAACTAAAATTAAAGGCAAAACATCCAAGTTGGCATTACTGATGCAATATTCGTAAAAAAAATCTGAAGTTTTCAGTACACGTATTATTTTAACTCTCAATACAATACCTTTATCAGTTATTATATTTACAGTGTCCGCCAATCTGCACAATCGATTGGTTGTGAAATTAAGATTAATATTAATGAGGAGAACGCCATTAAACGAACAAATTCAATACCAATTAGGCCAGTTATTTCTTACTTTGCTTTTATCTTTTCAATTATTTTTCTAAACGTTATCAAGTTTTTCGTGCTGAATACTTTTTGAAATAAATTTTATAGTAAACCATGGTATTAAAGTTCATTTTATTACCTGTATTAGGTTTGTGATAAAATCCAGGATATACTTTTTTTAATCAGTTACTAACAGATTATACAACTAGAATATACCTACAAGACGTACCTATAGATATTCTTTACCATTTTTTTATATGACGAACGCAGCCACGAAATTAAAAAAAAAAAAATATATATATATTGATTGATGAATAAACTAGATATAACATTGTGTAAGTAATTACGATTTGATAATCTAGTCTGGATAATTAAAATTAAAATACATATAAAAATAATTATTCGGATTTAGTGGATGTTTCGTAAAGGAAGATTTATACGAATGAAAATTAGGTCGTCGGCAGAAAGTACGATTTTAGATTGTAATTTATGTGACGCGGATGGAATCAAAGCAGTTTTAGTCTCCTATAAGTCGTATTAATTCCGCTAAGACCTTGGAAAATACTTTTTTTTAAGGAAAAGGAAACGAGAATATTTTTTTAGCATCAACTTTCATCGTACTAGTCTATTTAGTAATTGAGTTTGGAGTTCAAAAAATACAATAAATAGATTATATTATAATTTTCATCCTTTTTAAACCTTTTTAAATAGATACTTGGGTACTTGACTGCCAATTTTTTCCGATTTCGTATTGTCTAAGGCAGTGTTTCCCATTGTGGACCCACGCCCCACAGCGGTGCAATTTGATAGTTAAAGGGGGGCAATTAGAAAATGGAGTCGATACGACTTTAACACTTTCGCCTTGGGTTGTAATGTAAAAGCTAATGTTTTTTGAGCATGACCCTCCTGACGCAGACGCGTCTGGTCTGACGCAGTCAAAAAATATGTATGGGGGGGCATAAACAATTAGAAATGTTAAGGTAGGGCATAGTCTAAAAAAGGTTGGGAAACACTGGTCTAAAGTTCTCAATCTCCCTTGACGTCGGACCGGAGATTTTTTATAAGGTAATTAAAGCAAAATATAAAGATAAATTTAATTGAATAATAGGTTATTAAAGTTATTCTTTGTGATAAGGAAAATACCTTGCATAATCCGCGCTGACATTTGAAGCCTGTTTATTTCAAATATATAAATGCTTATTGTGACTCAGCCTTAACAAATAGATTTACTCGTATAATATGCAATGGCGGACTTAACTTATAGATTTAAATAGAGCTGCAATTCTCTACATACATACATACATATTACATTTCTCTGAATACTCTCTTTTGAAATATCTCTTATGGTTTTGCCAGTATTCATTACGTAAGTGCTTAAAAATCTATTTTTACGACTTTATTTTAAATAATTGATATGAACAATAAATACAAAAATTAAAAAATCAGAAAGGTAGCACGGTCATCCCCAAGACTAAACATATCTATATAAAATTTCATCACAATCGGCACAGCTATTTGGTCGGGAAAATGAAGCAGACAGACAGAGTTACTTTTGTTTACTGCTTATTAGAACGGATGAGTACGTATAGGGTATTTTTGTATAAGCTCGAGTTTTAATTTCGTGTACGGGCGAAATCTTCATACCCCTTCGCTCCATATAAGGTCCCCGTCCCTTTAATATTTGCACCCCTGGTTATCGCCCCTTTGCTCCCCTTCTACAACACAGAGAGACGAAAAAGTAAATTTAACACATGATTTCGATTTTTATTTTTCTACGTTTGATATTAGTTCATACCTATCCTCTGGATAACTTCAAAAATGTAAGTTTGCAACATTTAAAAAAACACGTTAATAAATAGAAAGTTATAATTTAGATTTTACGAATAGTAAATAAAAAAATATGATTTATCTCCGAAAAACAGAATTTTTTCGTAACGGAAGATATTCTTGGCATGTTATATTCAGGTGAAGGCAACGGAATTTGATAGAACCAAGGAATTGGCCGTTCGTTGTTCTCGATAAATAACAATATAGACTCCTAAAGCATTAAGACATTAGTGCGTTTAGGAACGGCGTTCCCGTAGAACAATAATACAAGCGAATGGGACACCACTTATTGTGTGCCCTGTCGCATTAACTGGCCCTATGAAAAACTTAGTTTTGTAGTCTCGAGTCTATTAGATTTTATTAGGTCAAAATAGAAAGAAATAGATAATATCTATTTCTTTCTTATTTTATGTGTTCTTATTTTATTTCACTTTGATCACGCAGGTGATATCACCTAGATGATCAAAGGAGACTCATTGGTGTCCTTTGATCACCTGAGACACAATCACCTGGGTGATTAAAGGCGTCCTCAAAAATATATTATTTTAGTATCCTTATATCACCTATACAAAATACGTAAAATGGGTGCCTAAAATGATAAAATGATAAATAATGATGATAATAATATGATATATTCTTGAAGTCGCCTATGATCACCCACGTGATTATACACATAAAAATGATCATTTATTATTGATCGAAATAAATAAGGTGTGTAAATACTGAATAAGTGATATAGTTCATTCATCATCGTCCATCTGCACTTACAGATATAATAACTCAAACGACATAATTTTTGTAGCAATCCGTTTATCGTTAACTGAAGCAACAAACGCCATCCCTACATTACTATTAATTATAGATACAACTACAACATTTATGGCTCCGCGAGTAAGGCCTTCGTAAACCTACTATTAAGTAGGTCTTATGTAAATCAAATCATTATGAAAAAATGCTTTATATTTATAGAAAGTATTAGCTCAATTGTATACCTCCAGGCAAAATCAATCAGCGTTCAGTATGAGTCCCCATCCATTGATCATATTTCTAGTCCACTGTTGGCTATAGGTCTTTCCTTAGTTAACGTTACTTAGATTGGCCCTGTGCTCCTATCATCTAAAGGTTATCCGTATTCAGATTGCTTCACTTGATCACAAAACGTCTTAATTTCTTAATACTTTTGTCATGGCATGGTCACTAAACTTTGTACCCAACATTTCCGGTTGCATCAATCATCATATATTTTGCCAGGTGGTAGAACAAATGTAGTTCGACCGGGGAAGTACCACCGCCACACCTACATATTTCTAGCGTGAAGTAGTTCTTGTGTTTCGGTGAAAGGGTGTGGTTCCCGGCTCACTTTTATATGCGGCGACCATCTCAGTCCTCGGGAGTAGAACCCGTGTTCTATATGAAGTTTCTTACAAATGTCCATAAATGGCAGTAACCACTTACAATCAGGTGGGCTGAATGCTCGTTTGCTACTTCATATTTATAAAAAAATATATATAATAAATTGTATATTATTTAAATATTGTATATTATTGAAAGAGATGATTTATTGTCCGACAGACATTATAAGTGGTCGCAATGAAAACCAGCGGAATGTTTATTTATGGCTTTTGAGAGCGATCAATATTTAGAATTACAACATCGATGTATATAATTTTAGGATTCTATCCGTAGTCTAAAGTAATTGCGCGCTGAGTTATGAAATAAATGAACAATGAATGCCATTATTAGACGTCAAGTTCACTCTTGTATCCTTTAACTTTAAGGTGTTTAAATCGTATAAATAAATTCTCTTTTAGACTCTATTTGGATACATCGTCTTTGTTCTTGACATTTCACACGACTCGATCGATACTATGATGTCCGTTGAGTAAATTTTTGTTATCTGATTTTGGAACGAGGTCAAATATACTAACCATGTCGTGGTGTCATGTAGTTGGTTTAGTCTGGAACTCTGTATGAATTTTTGAAAGGTCTACTAGTCATAGAATACAAATTTATTTCACAGATGGGGAAAACTTTTGTAGTTAGTCTTTGACGACCTCTCTATCATACTTATTTTTGTATTTTAGCAGCAATATAGCCATATCGTGATTTGATTTAGGAATTTAACGGGTTCAACTCAGTTCTTCACTAGAATCTGGAAGTTATTAGTGGTATTAACAAAATATATTATCGATCTGCTACTAAAAATGGTTCAAAACTTAAGCTACAGTAAACTGTAGCTTATGTTTTTAAATCTTATCTTTATAAATAAAGATGTTACTTTATTACGGGATCTGTTAATATTGATCTCATGCTTAATTTTATATTTAGTTTATATAATAGTCCCATCGTCTAATCTAAATTCTTCATTTAGATTGTTGCTCATATGATTATTATCAACGCTTTCAGTTTACTGATGTGGGTTTTCGACAAATGGAGTCCTTACAGTTACCAAAACAATCGGGAGAAGTACAAGGATGATGAGGAAAAACGGGAGTTTACGTTGAAGGAGTGTCTCTGGTTTTGCATGACATCTCTTACTCCTCAGGGTGGAGGAGAGGCGCCAAAAAATCTTTCTGGCAGGCTACTGGCTGCAACGTGGTGGCTGTTTGGGTAAGACCTTTCATTGAGGAATAATTACGAATTTCACGGCAAATACTACTTTACCACTAAGTAAATGAAGTCATTCATTCAAAATTCAGTCAAATAAAACTTTTTAACAAAAAATAGAAACCGACTTCCATGTCACCAAAAAGCAATAAAATAATTTAATTATATGTTGGTTTCTTACATACACAGTACATAGTGCATAGTTCTGAAGTCGGCGCTCATATACTTGTAGGACATAGA
>DWNE01003393.1:0-16781 GCA_018249875.1 Cecropterus toxeus | reverse complement strand
TTCTCATAAAAAAAAGAGTTCTCAAAGGTGTGTGAAGTCTACCAATTCGCACTTGGCCAGCGCGGTGGACTATGGCCCAAAACTCTCTCACTCTGAGAGAAGACCTGTGCCCAGCAGTGGGACAATAATGGGTTTTATAGGTATTATGATATATTGTCTTTGTGTAGTACCTAATCGATTATGTCTTATTATAATTACTTTTTTCCGAAAATTGTGTCAATAGGTTTGTGATATCCAACGTTAGTGTATATCGATTTGATACGCCGATGATCCGGGTTCGAATTCTAGTTAATACAATTAAATAATGAATTTACATTACTGTTCTAGGTCTGGGTGTTTTAGACTTACTGTGTTTAGATTATGTCTCAGCCTTGATACGATATAAAATTGGTTTGTTGAGAGTGTCGAGGTGTCATTTTCGTTTATATTAACAAAAATTTAAAGCCGTTCGTTGGAATATATACGAGTACCTACTTACTTGAATATTTATCTCATTAATCAATTTAATAACAAAAACCTCAATAACCAACTAATTAGGTCAACATTGTGTCATGTCAATTTCAAGGTTTCCGATGGGTGATAACCAAAGCGTCTTCCTGACGGGAGTTCGATTCCACGAGCAATATTCACCTGCCCTTCGACACCAACCTTGGACATACACGAGTCTTCGGCACGACAATTCATTAAAATAATTATAATAGGTTGATAGACATGATAATCAGCTCAAAACATTGTACTCTTTATATTGTTGGCAATAAAGTACACATGTCACACAAACGGTGATATGGAGTCGTTATGTGAGTGGCGTAAGGTGGAGTATCGCCGCGTCCCCTTGACACCTATATCTCTAGAACATATCAGTGGAAAATGCTATAGTAAATATTTCCAGCCTTGAATATTTGACATAATGCGTCGAGGCATAGGCATATAAATCTTTTTTTTAGATCCACTAATGGCGCTATAAACGTTACGAAAGAGCAAACATTAATTATTTTATTGTTACAATTATCAGATTTATTGCCCTTGTGAGATTTATCAAACTGCTTGGTTGATAAGGAA
This sequence comes from Cecropterus toxeus, assembly GCA_018249875.1. Taxonomy (NCBI): domain Eukaryota; kingdom Metazoa; phylum Arthropoda; class Insecta; order Lepidoptera; family Hesperiidae; genus Cecropterus; species Cecropterus toxeus. The sequence continues at coordinate 15,722 of DWNE01003393.1, read as the reverse complement.
TTTTTTTTGTCTTCATTTAAACCCGAATATACTATCGTTGTATGCTGAAATACAGGTTCCACTGGAGTCCGACCACGAAGAGCTCTACCACTTTTAAACCTCTGTTCTAGAACCATCTTCAAACCTCTGTTATAGAGAAAAACTTTGTTGTAGAGGTTTTTTTACGCATTGTGTAGTTGCTGTTATCTCTATTGGCCTTTACAGCTTAATCGTGTTTTGGTGGGAAATATAAAGCTCGTTCGGGACAAGGAGACTATTGACGGCATAGGAAGGATGCGATTGATCCTCGTTTCCGGGTTTTGCCTATAGCTCTCTTGTCTCTTGCCTCTCGCTAGAGAGAGAGATGGTTATGGACCCATCGAGTTATACGCCTCTGGTTATATAGAGATTGCGGCTGTCCTTAGGTCCCTAATGTACAAGTAAAATTCTTTATAAAATCTCGCGAAACTATAAAAATACCTATTGTAATTTCCCTTGCTCTTTTGTATCTTAACCTATAAATTATAATCATGGTCATCATCGGTTACACGTGGTAAACTCAAGGGTCATGTTGCCAGCCTTGAGCGACTATTCCCCTCATTAAAAGCCTCATATCAAAATGGCTATTGATTCCAATCTTTCAACCAAGGTTTTCCGAGGTATAAGTTATTATTAGTATTACAAAATCGCTTTGGAACACCAATCATATTTTCTTAGTCATGCAATCTATATATTTATATCACTGTTATGTGCTAGAATTCGGAATATAATAAATATCTATATTATATACCGTTTAATTACTTGCAATGTAATGTAATAATATACTCGTTGACAACAATTTATATTTAAGTATATACATTTAAGTATATTGTGCGATTCTATAAATAAACAACTTTTATTTGTACTCGTATGTACAAATGATTTCCTTCATCAAAAGAAAATTAATTCACGTACCGTTTCGTCCAAGATTTGACCCAAGATTATAAGCGCAGTTATATTTTAAGCCGCAGTTAAATATTGCTAAAACGAGACATATATTTTTTTAATGTCCATCTTAATTGCGGATAACATGGGAGTTCCTACATGTTGTCAAAATAACAACTTTTCAAGTTAAATGGACGGCGACGGACGCAACAAAAGGAGACAATAAAGGCATGTACACATTCAAATAGTACACGACATAAAAAGTATTAGGCGAAACGAATCTCCGGGCGAAACCGCGGGTAATTATTGTCTTAATTCGGCCCTGCACTGACCGCTATTACTTGTGTGCCCTAAAGCATAGGAGAGAGCGGGTTGTAAAGACGTACGGTGTACAGAAAATATGGCGGATTAAATTTATTATTGCAGTTATTACGTTGTAGTTGGCATTTAATAAAAAACATGAATTGTTCTTTACGCTTTCTATTACTAAAGTTTACTTGACTTTCATTTTGTATTACATATGACATAACTATCATTACGTAACGAGCTAGCTACATGTTATCCAAAATTGTATATGAATGTTACAATGCACAATTTTTTAAAAATGATTTTATAATTATTACGTTTTTAGTTACTTTTTTATGTTTCCACTACGATTACAAACTGTAACCGTTAAAATTTCAATTCTCAGTTCATAATAATGAATTCATATACGTATTGTCTTACGTTAAAAAAAAAAACTTTTTTTTTTCAAAAATTGTGTTAATAATTATGTTGTTATTTTAAAGGGTTTACCGCTGCTGCTTATAACTTATTTCCGAAGGTCCATTCCTTCTGAAGGGTTAAAGGGCAGGCCGAACAATTACCTACAATCATTACTGAGGACAATTATGTTGCGAGCGTCACACTCGCAGGTTTTTACTGAAGGCTCGGGGTTAGTTTAATTGTGGGTCTGTCGCACCCCATGTGTTTTTTGGTTTTTGAACGCGTTTTGCGGGGTTCGGTCAAATCAAAATCCACATTTATTTTTATGATTGTCGTGTTTTCGTGGATGAGTATTTTTGTCATTAATGTTTGAACATTCATTAGAAACAACATCAAACAATGAAACATCTTCTTTTTTATAGTGGGTAAATCATTTCTTTGTTATAATTAACAGGGTTACTATGCAATTATTAGCTACAACAATAAATGATGTCAACCACAATTGAAGTTGTTCTCAACGCCGGCGATGCTGGTTACTCCTTTGGCAAACGTCTTAAACCACCAAAGATTTATTTTGATTATCTCAAATTTTGTGGTAATATGGGTGATTACCAAAAGCTACGCGTGTTCAAAACCTTCCTCAAGATTCAATTATCTTTCATAATTTGTATAACTTAAATTAAGAACGTACAGGTTCAGAAGCTGTTTAGAACTTGTCAAAAATGAACAGTACCTTCTTGATAGTTTGGTGGTCCTTTGGTTCCCGCGAAAGAACTAGGGCCAACTTAATTACTTAAAAGGAACTGGAATTCTTTGGACATCTAGCTAATCTATGATCAATCGGTGGTATACCACGTGTGGACAAACCAAAGTGCAAGTCAGGAGTACGATACAACGGCGGAGACACGCCACGGATTTACGACCTCCGTGACTCTGTATCTGGCGAAGAATGGCGGAAGGCGGAATTTTTATCTATCGTGAAAACGAATACCGACAAGATAAAAGCACTACATGACTACGTCTAAGTGTTTATAAAGTTGTAGGGCTGCTACGTGAACACACACATATGTAATTTTATAAATTTATATCTTTAGCACCAATAATCTGAATCATAATTAACGAAAAACACGAATAAAATAACAGCAAATACTATACAAGGAAATATTATCAAAGGATACCTATTATTATGTAATTATGTTTTTTCTTGTAATTCTCAAACTATACTGGTAATTAATTGCAAATCCGTGTAGACGAATGTTCCGAATCCAAGTTATATACTTTGCATCAATAAATGCGATTTCATAAGCTCGGAATTGCCCGAATAGCGAAGATCGTAGCAATAACGTTTGCGTGAGAAGCAATCAGCAGTCGACAAGGAAAACAACAAGTGGTGAAGATTTTCTCATTAAAACCAGCCATTCCCAGCGTGCAGCATCAGTTGACCGATCTTCATTGAGTGCAGATTAAACCGGAAAGCAATACTGTACTTTCGTCAACATTTCTTTTATTTTGCTCTGATTTGCGCATTTCGTATTTCTTTTGTTCCTAGATACATATATACAGAAAGGTAAATATATTATGGATCCTAAGATACGATACATTTCTGTTACCTTTAGTAATAATAATGTTTTTCTTGATTTTTGCGTCAATAGTCATGTCATATGCTGCTTTTTAAGTGGTTACTGTCGCTGGAGCTTATCCATAGATAACAGATCAGATACGATAGGAGTATTGAGGATATTCTGTAGCTCTTTGACAAACATAGCCTTAAAAATTAAAACAACAGCACGAAAACAGGTAGTATATAGAAGATTTCATTGGTTCATCAAAAACCAAATAAAAAGTATTCAGAAGTTGTACGCAGATTGATCACCGAAAATGTTCTGAAAGCAATTTGCTAACCTTTGTAGATATGAAACAATAACAGACCGCACATTCTATCTTGCAACCCGAAAAACGAAGACGTGAAAAACACAGGGAAATGAGAAAGCATGTCAATAGCCATACAGAGATTTAATAAAGAAACAAAACTGAACCAATTCGGCCCCTGACAATCCATCGTCATAAATTTGTACAGGGCTCAATCACAAAAGAAGTGATGAAAGACAAGTGGGCGAATAAAAAACGCATAATACGCCATTTTGCCGTCACAAAGTGGAATCCATGTCGGCGATCTGTCAAACTGGTCAAACATGAGCGAATTGGCGGGCAACCGTTATTAGCCGACGAAATTTAAGAGCTCGTACGGCCCGAGAAAACTCACCGCGACGGAATACCACCGAATTCGAGTGCCGAAATCTACCGAGTACCAACTGCCAAAAACAAAAAGACGCCGGATAGCTTCTACGGACGGAGAGTTCTCCGTTTCTTTTTTCGACATCTAGCGTAGCCACTGTATAGTTTGAAGCGAGTTTCATTTCGGGGAAAAATGATAAATGACGTGAATGATTGAACGACCGGACACGAGTTTCGAATCTCGAAAAGAGATTTCAGCCATCCGTTTTACATTTCATTCGAATTATGACGGCCGCCGTCAGTCGGCGCATCTATGGGTATTAAAATGCGAAATTTATCGGCCATTTAGCGGATTGTCACGACTTCAGTTACAATTCATAAATATTCACGGCAATCGTCCGCGGTGCTTTTATAAAATAAACATGTTGATTGACAACAGACGTCACGAGCATCAATCAGGCGGGCGTGATCGGAATGCGAGCGTGCATGATAAAAATCATCACTGAATTGTCGGACTGCAGTCTGTTTTTCATTGCGACGGCATAGAGCGCAAAATTTTGTGCCGATTTCTTTTGACATTTGCAAATATGGCGTCATATTTGACGTTGACGGCGAAATTGGCGGGAAGCTTGTCTATGCACTTTGATGTTCGCGCGCTCGGATTTCGTGTTCGAAAAACATTGACAAGAACCTTTAGTAGCTTCGTTGATTAGTTTTCAGCGCTGACAGTTGACGTTATTTCGCCTTTTTGGCCTATTCGACTGTTCTTTCGACATTAGCGGGTGTCTGTTCCGAATATAGTTCGTATAGACAATCGAAATGCAATTGTCTGTAGTTTTGAGGCGGCCGACAACGAAATGAAGCAATTATAAGTTGTGGGGCTCATTTATTGCCTGTCTATCGCTGCAGTTATAAAACTGAATGGAAAACTAAGTTTTGCTCGTTGCGGTTATAAGTTCACATTATGGATGGCTGGTTAGTCGATTGTTTGTCTATAAGTTTTGTTGTGTCGTTCGATTGTGAGTCAACTTGTCGGCGCTTGTTATTTCAGAGATATTCCGTGTTCAACTTTGAATCGTGATAATCTAGTATTTATGCAAGATATATATGGCTGCAAATTAATGCTTTCAGGTGCAATTTATAAACGCTGAATAGCCACACCTCGGCTGTCTGTGGTACGGTATTTTTCGCGATACACCACCCCAATTTGGTCAGCAACGCTTCGGGTCACGCGAGTACATTTACGTCATTCGGGATTAAAAGAAAGTAATTGCGGAAAATTTTATTCTTTCGCGTTTTCGAGGCATGCAGCGTGGGGCTGGGTGTTTTCGTGGAGATATCTGTGCTAGATTATTTTGAGTAATGGTAGCTAGTGCTTCGGGCGCTGCGGCCTGCGGTAGCGGCGAATGCGGCTTTGAACTGAACTTATTGCTACTTTATTGTAATTCTACTTCAAGAAAATTTGTTGTTCATTGCAAACCCATGCCCGAAAAGTAAAACTAACAATATAAGACTAAAAGACAAAAAAATAGGATAATTAGTACAAGGTCGTGGCCTTGTTCATATAATTCAGACGTAAATTTAATTCAAGATTTTTCGAGAAACATTTTTGAGAAACTACTTAAATAGGTACACATTAAGAATACGTCGCTTAAATATAAAACGTAATTATATAAATTACTAGGTACGTCTAAAGACTTAATAATACGTTTATACCTATAGTACCTATTTTCCGTTCTTTTTAAGATTCGTCACTCTACGATGTAAAGATTTCCTTATTTAACAGTAAGAGTTGGCAGGATTTAGTCTTTAACTACTAACTTTAGTACACTAACTATACTATTACTATACTAACGTATACTAACTTTAGTATACTAACTACTAATAATGTTTAGTCTTTAAGGTAACGCGGTTATCGGCAGCGTTAGCCGCACGCCCGAGCCGCAAGCCGCAGCCGCATTGTAGGGGTTGAAGAAAAAAGCAGCAGACTATAAAATATCGTTTTGTTGGTGCAATTAAAATTGTACGGCGGCAGATAGTGCGCGCGCCCGTCTTGGTCCTTTGTGTTCTATTGACTGCGACTAAATAAATGTCGTTCTGTTGGCAGTGCAAGTTATTTGCGACCTTTCTTCAGAAATATCTGCATCTTACCCATTTCGCGTTTGAGGGTTATTATTAAAGTGCTCTATGAATTCTATGAGAATAGTCACTGGTTTTGTTTTATATTACGTAAGAAATAATATGCAAAATAATTGATAATCATAATGATAAAAAATAAACACAAATTTGCTGGTAGTCGATCAAGTGGTAGTAAAAATCATGTAACGAATAACTTTTAGGTTTATTCAAAGTAAATAATATTGGTTTCATTAAAAACATTGACTCTTATGATATGATCAATAAATATTATAAGCTTTTATTTATATTGTACATATAATCAATAAGGATTTCTCCGTGCAACATAAAAAGACTGTCTAGTTGTTACGAACGAAAAAGTTAGTAGTTTTGTCAGTCTTCATTAAAAACAAAAACTTTCGAAATTCAAAATTATAAAAGCGTTAAAATGGCAAGTACCACAAACAGTATTATCCGTAAATATAAGTTCGTAAATTTCCCAAGCACATTGCAACAAAGACTAGCCGATTCGGCAATGCAATCTAGATAATTATTTTAATTCCGTTTCGAATATTTATCGCTCGGTTGCCATCCGAATTCCGGCTGGCTGGAATAAGCTCGCGAAATACGGTCATAGAGCTTTCCCGCGGTTTTGTTTCTTTTTTTTCAAGTTGGTCAACGTGTAATTACTGGAAAGCCAATTATAAAAAAAAATATATCTATGGCACTTATTTTCTGCTATTGAGTAATGTATATTTCAGACAAATGAAATATTTCATTATGATGCCTTACTCTACATGGACTCTACGCCAAGTTATTTCCGAATGTCTCTACTGAGTGAACGCTTGACATAGTAACGAGTAACTGATGTAGAGTCAATTGAGAAGGCTTCATCAGGCCGGAAGAGTTTGTGATTCAGAGGGTCACTCCCGGAGATTGATGACATTAGGACCTGGTAGCGCTTAGGGATGTAACTTACAAGTATAGTATCTATATATAACGTTATTACGATATATATAATATAATGTAACGATAATATACACGATACGCTGTATAATTAAAAAAAATTATATATATTTTATTACTATGTAACTTTAAGAAAGTGAATAAAAACCTGAAAGACCTTATTTTTTATTCTTTCGAAACTCAAAAAGTAAAAAAATATGTACAATTTTTTTATATTAAATTAAAAATCAAACGTCATATTGTCACGTCAAAGTTCAATTACCCAGTCGCTGCTTAAATTACTTTACTAAGCTTCTTTAAACTCAAATTGAAAACGCTTTCAATAAATTAGATTTAAGGACATTAATATTTTTGTAAAAACATATTCAAATATCGTTTAACATAAATTAGAATATAAGAGAAACTATTTAAAAAACTATTACTATAATGAACAATCGATTGAAAGAATACATTTCTTACAGTAAAAAGATTGAAAGATATATACAGTCATGATATATTCAAACATCGTTTAATATAAATAACCAGATAAGAGTAGCTAAATGAAAACGATTATTATAATGATGTATCGATTGAAACAATACATTTCTATTAGTAAAATGATCGTACGGACAAAGCGAGTTTGGATATTAGCCATTAGTCGGAGTTTTCTAATTAGACAGAGCAAATAGACGAAATAAAGCATTAAGGAGTTGTGCAAATACAATTGTAGAAGGGGGAATAGACATGGATGTAGAGCCACTGGATATGATTCGGGTTTTGTCTCAATAACCTGTTTTACTGCCTGTGTCAAACTTAGAAAAGAGTTCTAGTCCTTTTAAGTATAAGTCGTACTAAAAGCGTTTTGTAAGAATGAGAATCGATATGTATAGGCCTACTGGGACACTTACAAATTGGCATTTACAGTATTTTTTCTTACACTGCCACCGGATCAGAATGTAATATTAGATTAGAGTAAGCGCAGGGTAATTTTCACCAAATAGAGTGGACATTAGAAAGAAAACTAAGCTAAAACTATTTATTTCAAATACTGCACAATTTGTAAGGTTTTTATAAGATTGAGAGACACAGGGGAAATAATTCACTAAATACAAAGATTGAGAGTGAACACAGGAAGGATAATTAACGCTTAAAACTTATGACAAACAAGGTTGTATAGATATTAATAGAAATCTTTACTTTTCCTCGTATTAATATTATAGATGCCAAAGTTTGGGATAATATGTGTGTTTGCTCCTCTTTCACGCAATAACTACTGATCTGATTTAGATGAAATTTGACACACAGATAGTTTATAGCCTGGATTAATACATATGACACACCGATATTAATTGGTTTTAAGTAAATTAACCTTACATAGCTCTACTTCTTTGTTTTTATCGAATGTTCAAAGAAAAAAGGTTATTTATTCGTCGTGTATATATAATATTTTTTACAACAATAATTCTAGGTTGACAAAAGAAATTTGTGCACAAAGAACCCTAACGACTGACCCTTACGCTATGCCATATCTAGACGTTCATATGTCACTGTGAACACCCGTATGCAAGCTTCGTAAGCAAATAATATGACAAGATAAAGAGAATAGGACACTCCGATTCTAATGTTCGGAACAAAGGGATATTGGTTCCGTTTTGTTTAATTGTTATACGGTTTGTAGGAACTGCTTTAGAATTATAATAGAATGCGGATTTAATTCTCATATTTTGCCATTATTTATTTTTTAATATAAAAGTTTCAAAGTATCATGCAGTCCATCAGATGGGAAGTAGCTACTGCCGCCCATGAACCTCATAATATACTTCAGATGCTGAGTTTCGATATAGATACATAAATATTTACGCTGCTACGCTTCATGTATCGTGTCTCCTAAATAAACGCTTTAAACGCTAACATAAACGCTATCTACCGTGGGTGCCATGGACACACAAAGACGGATACGCAAACACTCAGACCCAGAACAGAAATGTAAACTCATCCTTCACATTTCTGTCTGACCGGGGATCAAACCCGGGACCCACTGCGTGTCAGACCGGTATTGTGACTGCTCCGCCACGCGGATCGTCAAAATGTATACAAGTTCTAATTCTTTGTTTATAGCATTACCTAAGGATAAGATTGCCTAAAACTACCTAAAACCCGTTGCCATTTGAAACACCTCTCTGGTGTTCGCGTAGCAACGCAACGCCGGCAGTGAACTAGAACTTTTTGCCCTTCTACAAAAGCCCTATGCCATGCCATGCCATGCCCGCTACAAGAATAATTCAGGAGGAAGCTAATATCATATATCATGTGTGGCAGGAAAGAACGTGCAAACCGATTTTAATTGTGTAGAAACGACTAATATTAAAATGTCTTTCACAAAAATATCTCTTTAAAGTTTATTGGTATAAACAATAATAATTTAATAGCAGCATTATTAAGCTTATATCACTCCTTAACCCGTGCTAAGCTTTAATAACACGCACAATTATCTTAAACACAGCAAGTATAAGTGTACGTACGCACTAATTATTATCTTTCAACTAGAAAGGCACCGCCGTCATAGCACCACATTCCAGAATAAGGCGCGCATACCAGAATAAGACGAATTCCCCGGCTATGTTGACCGCCATCTTTGTAACTATTTCGAATAATTTTTTCATCCATTCCGCGAGCGGTCACGGCGTAATTATAAATAAAATTGACATTAATTGCAACAACTCGATGTGGGTTAGCAATTTCTAGAAATAATTCTCTTAATACGGTAATGATGCTCTGCTTTAATCGCCCTTTTTGTGAGATCTCCAATGACGAGACGCCATTTTGTTTCATATTCCAAAGGTGTACTCCAGTAATTAGATTTAATGCAACGTGTAATATACAACCGAGAAAATTCTAACGCTGCGAAACAACTCGAAAATATACCAAAACTCATATCATACCGAAACCATACATTAAAAAATCAATACGAGAACACAACACGCTCACAATTAAGACGCATCCCTCAAACGTCATAGCACCCTTGCACTAATTACCGGTACCCCCGAAAAAACCCCTGAATTTTATTACGAAGCGACAAAATTCAAAATCAAACGACATCCACTAACCTACCCGCAGATGGGATAAGATCATCCGCCTGTCTAGTTGTCACGAAACAGCGGACCACGGAACGATACAGCGATCTTGTTCCGACGCCATTAAAGTTAGAATCGAACAGCAATAGTTGAAAGAGCGGCAATTGTCCCGAAGAATTATCCGGCTAGCAAAAATGTTCGAAGGGGAAGCGCGGGCACTTTGGGCAATATGCAAAAGTCGGGCGGGGAGGCAGGGGCCGTGATTAGGCCGTGTGTGACGATGCGCATCTTATGCCCGCATTACCCTTTCGTTTTCCTTCCGATAGCTGCCTTTGTGGGGCGTCCCTTTACTTATCTGTATGAAAGTAGATCATACGATACCAATTTTCTTCTCGCTTTTTCAACTCGCTCGACTGTTTTCCGGCTTATTGGCTCTTTGAGCACGTAGACTAGAGTTTGCCGACTGATTTTTAATAAATACTTCGTTTGAAGTTGGTATAAACGAAAATCACACATTTTACATCACTACCTACACTCACATAAAACTAAATTACGTTACACAAACACAGTGTGACGTCACACGAAGTAATTAACACGCATGCATATTCTCTACAAACCAAAAACTTCTCCGAAGTCGAATATCGCCCACACGGCGAGCTCCAAGTTTTTGCTCCAAGTTCCGCGCGGGCACAATCGACTAAATGTAATCCCCATTAGCAAAATAAACTACACTCGCTAAGGGCGGACTCGTTAACACACTTTCCAAGTTTCATCGAACTACCCCGCTTAGACTACCAAATACGTTCGAGGACAAACTAATAAACGTGAATGTTTAATATTCTACCAAATCTTCGGCGCCCCTACCAAATTTCAATACGAGCTTAAGTAATATCGAATTCAACCGCATTCGGGTCTGAAATGTTACAAACGCCGTCCTCGGCTAAGGTTCTTACGACGTTTTGGAAGCGAGAGACCCAAGAGCTTGATACAAACGCTATGGCCGATTCGGAGAGTGATTTCCCTTGAAACCAATGTAGCATATAAATACCATTATTCTGAAACAATACACATTTTCGCCCCCGTCGCGTTGTTTTGAAGAAACTTCAAACGACTCATGAATATTCGGATGCGTTGCCGCGTATTGATTTTTTAGACACATCTTTCTTTGTTTGGTATTCATCACTACATAACCCGACGTACTAATTAGCGGTTAATGTAAGTAAGTCAAAGTACGTACTATTAAATTTACTTTGAGTCAAGTTTATTTTCGAAATAAAGCAATATTTTATTCCATACTTTGAAAGGTCCATAAAATGTTAACATTTAGTTTTATTAACGTTGGTCGCATTAACTCCTTGTCTACATTCACATTACACATTAAAATGCAACATAATATCCATATTAACATAATCAATTTTTCACCCGGAAGGGGGGGTAATTTCTCAGCGGGTCCTTACCCCCTGACGCACACATCCTCGTCTAATGAAATCAGACGTTCTGACGCAATTGTACATTCAATTAGTACACAGCAGTTGCCATTCTTATCGGAGACGATTTTACGAACGAATTAATCCGAAAACATACGATTCCTATCTCCCCTACCTCCCCGTCTTTAAGTATAACGGCATATCGACGCGTTATTTGTCGGGAGTAATTAAGTACATACACGCTTTTGATCGTGGATTCGGCTGCGAAATGAGAATTTTGTGATACTCCAATTGTATCGTGTGATACATACATTGAATTTTGTTCGTTGTCGTACAAAATAAATTTTCTTTTTCCATCCAAATATCCATTTTAAATTTATTAGTTGAGTAGATAATTTTCTAAAATATCCATTTATTTCGGTAGAGTAAATTAATGCACAGATAAAAAAATGGTCAGATTGTAGTACCAAAAGTATGTATTTGTTCGAATAAATTTATTTTGAACTATTAATGGGCTCTAAGTTTTGTGAAGAAAACATAATTTTAAGTATTAAATTATTAAGTAAACTTTTGATTTTCTAGTAATCTGTTGTAAACAAGAGTTAATTTTAGTTTAGTTCTTCAATTGTTCATTCGTGTTTTAGTATCAAATAAAAATGTATCAGTTTATATTTTTGTCATATAACATATTATAATAAATTGATATTGTAATATAACATACGTTAAAAGTTTATCCAAAGACATGACAATCAGTTTTTTTGCTTCTATTTATATTCTTCAGTATGCTGATATATTTTGTTTTTTAGTTATAAATACGAATAGAAATGATAATCAGGACAGATAAAAAAGAAACTTTAATGTAAAGAGCGACTACTAAATCCCTCACCCCAGATAATAAATAAAATGTTGCCACTCTAAACCGATAAAGCTTTTCACAATCAAAATAAATCAGAGCAAATTAAATTAAACAGGGATAACTCAATAGACTCAATTTTATAGAGGCCAATCAAAACAAACTCGACCATGACCGATCGGTAATCATCGATAGAGGGGAAAAAATAGGGGATTGATCAATGATCAACTACCATTGATCACGCCTCGGTGTTGTGGAATATTGATAGATTGATATTAATGCGTGGGGTCGTGGTTTTTTCAATATGGCAACAATCGAACAATGTAATTCTTTCGCGCGTTTTTTGTTACGTTCGCGTCCGTTATTGGTTTTGTTCGAAAGGTTTGTTTATTGAATGTTTGATATTTGGGGCGACTTTTTGACAACTGTGACCGGGATTTCGCGTTTGCGTGGAAGTGGAATTCTATTAGCTAATTGCGGTTGATTGCTGACGCTTTTTTTTAATTTGACACGTGATGAAAGGCTATGATTTTGTTCCCTTACTTACGATATAGACAAAAAATTTGTTAACTAGAACGCGGCTTTGATGGTTAATTTTATTTATTTACTTTACGCAAAGAAAAAATAAAATCTCTTACGCTGTAAAGTATAGGACGATTTTTATACCTAATAAGGGAAAGCCTATGTCATAATTTTACTGAAGCTCATTTAATCTTTTTTGGCAATTAGATCCGATACTCTGCCTGTTTATGTTATTAGAAGGTGTGCAATTTAAAGATCGCGTCGCATCTACGAACCTGCAATTATTCCGTTCAAGCGATCTGAATCTGTTTCCTGACAACACTCCCACGCTCGGATTCGATCGCAGCTCAAATTAATAGACAATACGAGACGGATCTACATACTGCTCCTTCCTCAATATGCGGAATTGACACCGCAATATTCGTAAACAGAAATAAGATTGCCTCCAGCCACCCCCGGGGAGGCAGTTTATTATAACCGACGTCTTCACGATTGAAACCAATTGTTAATTGAGTCATATCTATGAAAATTGCGCCCGTTCTACTCGATTCTTATCGGTATTCGTCGTTAAATTTATTATCATGGCGGCTTCACGCTCCACGTGGAACGGAACGATTTTTGGGAATTACGAGCCGATTAAATTTCGAACGATTAAAATTTGATCAGTTTTCGCGAATTTCATTGGCTCTTATTAATTTCTGATGTTGTTAAATTTTCAATTATAATCTTGGAATCGTTCGTTCGTTCCTTTCCCTATTTAAAATTGAAAGAACAAAAAAGAAAAAGAAAATTGTGTATGGTTTGTTTTCGTGAAATAACCATGCAAACTCAATGTTGTGTTAAGCAGAAAACTATTCTTAGCTGGCTAAAATATAATAACATTCGAAGAATTCGATACGAAGGCAAAGTTTTCTTAGCAGGAAATACAGGGACTTACAAAGCGAGTCGCGAAGTGTTCTACTTGTAGATATATGGCGAAATTGGAAGGCACCCGACAATAGTTAGACAAATGAATAAATCCAAATGGAAATTTCCTATTCGTGAACAATTGTTAGATTTTAGAGGCTTGTATCTCATACAGACAGATTGATTGGGCCCTTTCTAGCGTTCACAAGTGTGGATATGGCTTTATAAGAATGTTAGATAAAACATTAGTTTGATCGTAAGCCATTCTATTTTAATATGTAAAGTACTTAGGCTCACAATACGATCGATTTACTATAGGTTTACACTCTTTAGACATAAACCATAATACATATTTTATTTTAAATACGTGTTATGGTTGTGATGTGTCTGAAAAAGTGATGTTAAGTTTAATCTTTTCAACGACAAGATGGAGATTCGACATTAACGAACGAATGAAGAATAAAATGGCTCGTCGCTGCACGTGTAGTATTAACAATTATTAATGACAATAACAATAATTAAAAAAGACATAAATGTGTGTGCAACTCACACAGCTACAGTGAAACTTAATAATTGTTATTACACAAGCTACGAAGTGAAATAGTTGTAGCGTCGCCAACTGCTTTCGTAACAGATTTTCGTTCCATCGAGTTCCATCAAATCACGATTCTAAAGTTGCAGTTCAAAAGGTGGTTTGTTTTAACATCTAACATGTAATAGATAAGTATGTAAGAATATTACCAGAACTTCAAGTTACGAGATAAATCAGATCGCGTTCTCATAAATTGCGGATCGCTCTCCATATTTCGTTACCTGCCCCGTTTGTTACGATTTTATTATGAAAATGAATGGCAGCCGGGGGAGGGGAGGGGGACGATCAAAAGGGTTCCTAATTCGTACATTCGGCAATGCGCACTATAACTAGAGAGTTTTATGGAGCGAATCTTTTATGGGATAATCAAATTTTGTAATATTAATGCGTTCAATTCCCGTCTGGGAATCGATGTTGTTTTGTTTTGTGGCTAGTTCAGCCGACACTCCGAAGGAATGAGCTTGCACTTATTAATTTGGATTTACGGCTGCCAGCGTTCGGTCTGCGTTTGTGAAATATCCTTTGAAATTTGAATTGTTTCGGTATTTGCGAGTGGTGAAAAATGTGTATAAATTTCACGTATGAGTTTTTCTGAGTTTTTCTAAGTTATTCTGTATACGGAAATTTATTAAATTAAACTTTAAAACATCCGGTGAATTTGATACGTTTTCTCTCACATAGTGACCGTTTTATCACCATTAAAAGCTTTATTTACTAATATTTATAGCTCCTTGTATCTTGTAATGCGTGTCAAAGATACACACAAAGATGCATACACAAACCCAGACCCAGAACAGGAATCTAAATCAATCATTAAGATGGCCGACTAATGTGAACATTTCTAACAATTTTAAGAAGTCCATTAAACAAATAAAATAGAGCTGACAACAGCCTTTCAACCCCATTGTAATTTCCATAAGTATTTATTGCGATGTATGAATATATTTCAAGCTACCTTCACTGTAGCCTATGTAGGGCATACACGCATTACCTAAGCATTGTCGCAACTACTTTTGTGAGGCAGCCATGTGGATACACGGGTTTATAGGGAGGGGATCATAGATTTATGCTAATGAATACTTGGATGATCTATTGTTTAATTTATTTGATTGTTTTAATGTATTGTTTTTATGTATGAATGACTATGATTTTAATATAGTTGAATGTATTCAGTTATATTCTATAAGTGTAAGTATTCTATAAGTCTAAGTTAGTGCAATTAATTAGCATTGATATAGGAATGGAATTTTATTTAGGTCGGTCACTAACCCGATGATATTACTGGAACATTTTTTAAGCTATATGTATTTATTTTCTATGTAATTCAAATAGTAATTGGGGTATCTGCGTGTCTGTTTTACCTCGTACTAAACACAAATAGGATGGAGTTCTATTTGAATTAGATATATATATATATGTATATAGATATATATATATATATATAT
>DWNE01003392.1:0-16782 GCA_018249875.1 Cecropterus toxeus | reverse complement strand
CGTTAAGTTATTTTTTCTTAGATGACCATTACTTTTGTGAGAAATTATTTTTAGGAATACCTAATAATGTTTATAATAATAATAATAACTACAATATTTATTATAATAATAATAATAATAAAATTGCGAGCATCATCATTTAGATACCTCCCTTAGATTTAAAACCAAACAATTCTTGTTTAATTTTACCACATATACCTAATTTATTTTTCCAATTCGTTTATGGCGTTCATGTGAATGAATTTTTAAATGCTTAATTATAAGGAGACTGACTTTATCTATGGCCAATTTCAAAAATACAAAACTAAAATGAGTAAATAAAGGTGTATGACGATACTACTTATCTATAAAACATTAATTAACGCATCTAATCTAATCTTATACACTACTACATGCTTTCTTTGAACGTAACCGTGGTGTGGTTGAAGTAGTTGCATACAATTTCTACTGTTCTGTTATATTTCTCTTAATAAATTAAACGTTTATTAAGAAAATATCAAAGCTGGTGCTGAAATCACTTATGCTAATAGTAAATATCATGTACTTAGCAATACACATATTTTTTTAATTGAAAGTAGCGTATATCAAAATCGATGCACAATACGAAATAGAAGGTAAACAAATAGCAATCCATTTAATTAACTTATAACAATTTGTGCGTTTCTTGTAAATTATGCCCAGCCAATCGTAGGTACGTTGATTGAATGAATATTATGTACACATTTTGTAATTTTGAGAGATTTAGTCCTTCGGAGTTTTTACATGGTTCCAACTTGCCATCTACATTATATTTACATGTGATATGCGTGCTGTAACGTTTGAAGAATTGTACCAAGAAATATAACAGAATCGTAATCGGACTGTGCCAATGAATATGGCGAATGTTCTTACCAAGGGGCTGGCCAGTATAATGCCAATTCTGCTGAGGACTGCGGGCAGTCGCTGCGAACACATTATACAGACAACTTGTTCACTCGTGACAGATGGTCTACCGTGTGCTAGTGTGAACACAGACTAGATTGTTGTGGCCAGATACACACTCATGAGGATTACAATGATTTCCGAAGGATCTTTATTTATCTTAATGGCTTATTTTTATTACATTCTTTGCAATGTTTTCAACTTTATTACTTGTGAAATTATTACAGAAATTAATATTTCTGTAAATGAGTTGGGACAAAGATACGTTAAGAGATAAAAAAGGATTATTATGGCCACACAAAATAGTCTTAAATTTCATTAATGAAGTGAAAATTAGTTTTATTATTGATGAACTTATCTGGCCTGACCGCTGTGACGAAGTTGACGTGCAATATTATAAGGTTGTAAAATAAGCATGCTATAGGTATTGAGAAAGAAAACCAATCAAAAAATAGAATCATAATTTAAAATCCATGCTATATTGTTTATTTACTGTACATAAATAGTAAAGAAAACATTGCAAAGAGTATAGATAGAAAATAGAGCTGTTCACGGAGGAATTTACAATATTATAATTTAATTTAATCGATATATGTTGTAAATGACGACAAAATAAAATGTTTTCGCGTAAATTATTATATGAAATCTAATTTCCTTCGTGAATCAATTGCAAATAACCTTTATTGTGTGCTTCGATAGACATAAAAATATTTCATTTATTCTAATTAAAAATACCTAGAGAAAAAGGGACAGGGTACGAAAGGTTATCAAATTAAGATCATATATTTCACAAATAACTTATATCTGCTTTTAGAATACTATTATATTATTTACATATATGTATAACTAAATAAATAATAAATTCATTCAAGGGATTTTAGTAAGGGAAAGCATAATGATTTATTTGGTTAGGTAGCACTTATTTTATAATAATTAGATGACAATGACTTTATCAAGTAAATTATAGACTATCATTTAAGGCCAATAGGGTAGGAGTTAATTGTTATTGCAGGGTGCACTTTGCCCGCTACGATGCATTTCTAAGAGGGGACAACACCGAGTAGATACACGCAAAAATAATCAAACACGAACAAAGCCGGGTAATAGAGTATATAGTTCACCTGGGTGACTGGATTCTCGCCTGGTCGGTACACCACATTATGTAGGGGTCGTTTTCTGCCTACATAGTTGACACAAACGAACTCTAGCAAAGAGGCGTAGATGAAGCACATGCATACTCCATCCCATACATTCATTGCAGTTAAGTTCGACACGACCGGCAGCGTCGACCGGAATCCGTTGGACGTTGTAAAGAAGTTCAACATTGTAGTTACACCTGGATCCAGATTAAAAATCGTCATTGTTGGCAAATGCTTATAATGAGGCTATCAGCGCAAAAGTGGTGTAAGCCACATTTTGTGTTTGCAGTATTGGTGTAAAATACAAAATATAATAAATAATCCATTAATTACTCCTGAGTGCATTGTTGGAGGTTATCAGTGCAAAAATGATGTAACCCCCAACAATGCACTTTGGAGTAATTAATGAATTATTTACTATACATATTTTTTGTATTTTACACCGAAACTTACTAACTTACAATCATAAAAAAATGTGGCTTACACCACTGTTGCGCTGAGCCTCTATAAGGTCACATCTTTTTTACTTAAGCATACTAAATGGATACTCAATTTACATTATTATATAAAAACTGTTGTCATGTTTCAACAATATGCTTGTACAAATAGATTGTTAACATTTTTAGACATCGCATAATACTAAAAATGCTATATACTATAACTTAACTATAGTTGCATTATAACATGCTACGTTGTAATGTGCTACAACAGATATCCCGTGCACTACCGATATTACTGAAATCTACATTACGAAACTAATCTAAGTGCTTATTATAAGAACAGGTACTCCCTGTTAAAGCAGGGATTAAAAATAACAAATATTATTAAATATTACAGTTATATATTTTCACAAACTGCAAGAGTTTTTAAATAATAAACAGCATGTAACTAGACGATATAAATGATTTAATTACTTGTATATTGACGTCTACAGGAACAATGAAATTAATGAACGTATGAATATTATAAGCGAAACTAATAATTAAACCAACCTATCATTACTCTAGCAGGCACTGCATTCCATTCCAGCCAAAAAGTAATAAACGATGATGTCACCAAAATGATGCCCGGAATGAAAACTGTGGTGAAGTAAAATGATCTATCCCGCGTGAAGATGAGATCCACTTTGAGGCAGCTGTAATTACCTAAAAATATGAAGCAGATTCTAAAAAAATACATTGAAACTAAGCATTTGTGTAAGTGAATCGTTGGCAACCGTAATATCTATTATTTACATCGCCAACGGTAAGCGAGGGTAACCTGCAAAAAGGAATTAGCGTGTTACATTGACAGCCCCAGCCACATCTATGAAGAGAGAAGATGCATTGCAAGACCGAGAACATTCCAATCGCCATCCATATTTTACCTATCATGGAACGGGCTGGCACCGCGTTCCATTCCAGCCAAAATGTGATGAAGGAAGAGGTCACCAGAATTATGCCGGGAATAAATACTGTGGTAAAGTAGAATGCTCGGTCTCTCGTAAAAATTAGATCCACCTTTAGACAGCTGTAGTTACCTGTGAAGTGAATATACTCCGTAAATTTTGAACAACGTACAACGTGATACGTTTTTACTTCAGATGCAATAGAATAGCGACGTTGCATTTTGTTCGTGTAAGTAAAAAAATGCTATAGAGCCCGAGTAAGTTGGTGCGTTGGTAAATTCCAAGTAACTCCGTTCAGTGGCCTTGTAAAACGATCCTTTTATATACACTGACTAAAACAAAAATCAGCAACTAATTAACTACCATTCCGTATGTAAGAGTAACGCGTGTTGTGTTGGGTTCCACAGATGCGTACGCACATACAGTAGTGTTATGGAGTTTATTTCAATATGAACTCTAGCTATTTTTCTAACACGTGCATTTAAACAAACGTGCATAGAAGTTGCCAAGACAAGTAATGGTTAAACAAAGGATGATCAATGAAGTGTTAATGGTTAACTCGGTGTTGTATTTGTTGCTCTTCACCGAAGTTAATTTTGTCGTGTTACTCGGCTACACAACAGCGCATTTACTCACACATAAGCGGAGAATATATTTTAATTATGAAGACACCGGACTGAACTGTTTATCGTCCGGTGCTACTCAAGAAGGTACCTTGCTCCTCAAAGCGTCTCTGGCAAAGATTACATGTCAGCTCTTCATCGTCTTCGTAAAGTGACATACCATCAGCTGCTTGCAAAGAGTGTAACAAAATTCTTACAATCTACATTTATTTTCATCTTTGAATAAATTTTAACTCTCAGTATAAAATCGTGTGAATATAACTGAGGTGCAATGTTAAATGTATGATACAAGAACCGATGGATGAACATGCTGTACTCGCTACTAGCTATTTTAAACCATCAATGTTACTGAAGCGTCTACCGATCAGAATCTGATGACAACACCGATATTATGACGTTCTAATCTAAGTACTCAATTTTGTCAGTACTAACAACGAATTAAAAATAAAATTTTTACACAAATCAAGACCAAGCTGAAAAGAGTTAATCAGAATATCAAATTAGTCGTAACGAAAAAATTGGCCCTCCTATTGTGCAAAATATAGGTATTAGTGTGCGAATTTAACATAAAATAGCGTTAGCATGGGCATAGCTACGACATAGATCTAGCCATAAGCTACACTTTTGTATCTTTAACATCAGCGTTTACGTTAACATTAAAATAAACCAATTTAATGTTAAATGTAATTATTCCACAGTAAATAAAAACTTAAAGATTGCATATTGAACTAAAACCATATTTACTAATAATTCTGCAGCATTTATATATAAGAATAGGTACATAAAGGAAAACTTCCCATTTTTGACTACTAATGCTTGACCTTTCCGAGTTAACCTAATAAATAAAACAGCTACGCCCATGAGCTGGAAATGCTCTACACATCCCGATTAAATACATAAGTTGATGATATCACTGATGTAACAATAAGCGATGTTGAAGTGAGGGATATAAGGAATGAATATTACCTCGCCAGCTGGCCTTGATCGGGCACGGGATAGTTTGATTCTGAATGAGATACGCATTTAACGTCGTGAGGGACGGCGACTTGCGAAGTGTATCTTCGTCATTCTTCCATACGTAAGTTATGGCGGACTGCTCATACGATACTGAAATGAGATTTTCATAACGTATTAATGACTAATATGTATTTTTGCAAATAAAAGCGCACACATAGTTTCTTAAAAAAGGAAACTACTACACGGCACACTTAGAACTATTCTACTTTTTTAACCTATTGAACGTTTAAGTACAGATTTAGCAATAACATATTTACCTTTCCAATAGCTAAGCGTGCGTATCTAGTACGAATACATTTTACTCACTACTTTCTAAGGCAAATGAACACAGTGGGTCATCAAAAGGAAAAATGTTGAGCCGCCCCTGACAGGACAGGATGAGATGTCGTCGCATTAAGTAGTTGATTGTTCCGTTGCGGTATATACGCAACGCGAAATGCATCGGTATGATTGGATCCTGAAATACGATGACTGCTGTTTTCAACTATTATCACAAGCACTTCTATATGACATGTATTACCAGTACGGGTAAAGTCCATTATTACAGAAAATTAAGTTCTTAAGTACAGTTTGTAAATCGTAAAGTGCATGAGCACTCGTTTTCACTGTTTCTCATTTAAACTGGTTTGTATAAAGTTGGTATCCTTAAGTAATACTCTTTAATGAAAACTAGCTATCTTAAGTACTTTTAATTATAAAAAAGGATAAACTATTTTACTCAGTCTTCAACGACTAATTTTAACCACTGGTATCGTTTAAATTTAACCTATTTTATGAAGTTAATTGAGACTATTTATGTGAATTATCAAATGTCTATTAGAGTACATATATTATCAAACCTTAAAGCATATTTACAAAGAATATTTAGATATTCGTATCAGTCTCTTCAGATGATATCAGTGGCCTTGGTTGGTGGGTAACAGATGTGCATAAGCGTCAGCGACCACATTACATTATGAGTAATATTACAAAATATTGTGGCCCTATGATGATTAAATATATCAAAGAATATAAAAAAATAATTAAAATAAATCCTTAGTTCTGATAGTGTATAATAGATAAGTAAGTAGTAATTGGACTTTACCCGTAAAGGATTTTTGAAGAAGTTTTCTCTAGAATAGTTATACAACACCAACATCATGTCATTTACATTACACATACATCCAGACTACCTTTCGAACAGTAATAGTTGAAAAATTATCTAAATATTTACTATAAAATATATTAAATTTATACTAACTTTGAAGTCACCATGCATTATAAAATACGTATCCGGCAACCAGATATCCTCGTGGTGATGTATTGCGTTTAAGAAGTCGTAGTGAGACTGGTTCGAATACCGCAGGCGAGGATCGTACCACTGCTGTTGAAGTAGAAATTCGACTTCGTATTTCTGAAATGGCAAACGTTACATTTCTTTATAAGTATACGACAGAACATATTTTAATTCAAATATTAGGATAATGGTTATAGGAAGCTAATAAATATGCAGTGTACCTGATAGTAGGGAGTCATAGTCATGCATCTATCAGTATATAGTAAATCGCCCATACAGAATATATTTAAGATTCAAACTGAGATAGGTATCAGATTAGCGGTAGTAGCCTTAATCAGATTACAGCTTCACTAATCAATTTTTGTAAGGTTATAGATATAGTGGATTTATCCGTAGTCGCATTCGAGAGATTCTAGTAACTCTGTTCAACCAACCAGTAAATTTGCAGAATGGGCACTATTAATGAAATACATATGTATGTTTCACTCAAAATCGTAGCCCTTTGAAGGCGTAGTCTTGTAGCCGTAGCACTACGAAACGTAGCAAGGCATTAAGTTATCATAGCGTAGCGCAATTTCACCGATGTATTATTATGAATGTACTATATAGCATATGCGTTGGAAAATATCAATAAATTATTGAAGCGTTCGTTCAATACTGATGTTACGAATACTTATTATACGATGTTACTAGAATTTCGATATCTTGTGCTCAAAATTACCAAAAAAACATACTCGTACTTAATTACGTCCGTATTTTAATAATTGCTTGAAATAGTTAAATATATTCATCCATACCATTCGTCCATATCCATATGTTTTTAAAATGAATATTCTGTGTGTGTAGTAATAAGTAATAATATTTTTGTCTATAATATTTTTTTTTTAAGTCCGTTTGTTTATGTGTTTAGAATGGCATCAAATGAAAACTGTTAAATTATATTTCATAGGTTATAAGAAAGTATAAGTATTTATAGTATAAAATATGACGAAACCCTTAGTTATTATTTTATTTAAATCCATCTACTCTATCAAAACTTATTACTATAATAGTTTAGTATAAAAATGCAAAAATACTTACAAGACTAGATTCATCTGGAGATGCTAAACTAAGAAGTAGCACGCTAACATTTACGGTGAGCACACCTGAAAATGAAAACTGTAAATGTACCTAAGAAACCACTTTTTATTAAATTTAAGTCTGACTTAGATCTACGATTATTTTTCATCTTTTGAGAAACAATAATACAAGGCAAATAAATAGGATAGTACAGAGGTAAGCTTTGTATTCAAGGTAAACATTCTCTAATAAAGTACGAAGGAGTCATGTACAAGAAAACAATACACTCACGGCCATTTATCATGCTTCAAGAAATGAAAAGTGCTTTTTTATTTTGAACGTATTTTAAAACCTACTACGGTTTATTTCAAACCCTTCAATTAAATTTTACTTTTTTACCATAATTTATAATGTTTCATGATATTAAGTGTCACGACAAGGGGAAAGTTTAGGCAAAACCGATTTTAAGGGATATCGTAAGAAACATAGAACTTATATAAGTGTTTAATGTTTGTGAAAAGAGAAAATCATAGAAGACCATAAAATAATATGAATGAGACATGTTACCCGCCGTGAAGTTTAATCTTTACTTATTTGTTTTACATATTAAAAGTAGTGTGATACACAAATTATAAATACTCATGTGCTATTTCTACAACATTCAGAGTAGGTGCACTTAAAACACAATTAACATTATAGTACCAGTAGCTTAGGCATAGGTAGGCGAAATAAAATAAGTAGATACCAGTAGATATAAAGCAAGGATCCATCTAAAATAAACACAGCCTAAACACTTGAAAATCGTGCATAAAGGATATTGCGGTGAAACATAAAAACGCTACATTTTATAGGATTTCTCTTTTCATAAACATAAAACACAACGCACCACGGTTGTGCGACCGAGGCCGGAGGGAGGACAGTCCGATAGTATTTTGTGCCAGAGAGTCGTTCGGGGATGTTAAACCACAACAGAATTCTGGATCTGCAATATTACATCGTTTGAGTATTTCGGACTACCAAGTGCACGTAATGTGATAACTTTTGACCTATAAAACAGCAGCTTCAGCTTATACATAGCGGCTTAAATGAATCAATTCATAATTACCGTCTACAGGTGGAAGCAGTCTTTTGTCGTAGCGGGAATTTTTCAGAAGGTTGTCCAATATCTCTTTATCCGATTTCCCCGCTGCAAAGCTACCAAACATATATATTAAAAAAAAATGTATATAATTAAAAAATATATGAAAAATCTGCGTAAGATAAGGAACCAATATAAACAATCGCCACACACTCGGCATGGATTGCTTAGTAATATACTTACTATGGTGAGTAAAATACTGTTTAAAATATCTTGTACCGGTCACTTCTGTGATGAAGCGAAGTCTGACTATTAAATGACAATATCTTATTTATTTAGTAGCTCAAGTAGCTCATTGTATGTAATATTTCATGAATTACAACAGTCAGTATTCGTATTATGAATAATCTATCAATGTCAAAACTCATATCCGCGCGTGAGTAAGTATTAATATGAAATGGTAAAACTTTTTATTGATTTTAGATTAGTACACATTATTAGGTACCAATTGGATTTCAATACATAAAGTTAAAAATATGGAATATAAATAGAAAGTGCTAAAAAGATATACAATGTAATATAATTTTATATAAAACGGTTTTTGAATTCTTTTTGCCGATATTTCGACCCAGTTACATGAACTTTAAAACTGCATATAATGGGTACCCGTTCAATATTAAAATGGATCAATTAATCTTATATTAACAAAAACAATAATAAATTATAATCCTACTGTTTGTTACGGATCGCTCCCTAGAATAAAAAGGTTAGTCTATTGTCTGCCACCTCAGCCATGTGTATTGGTAAAAATCATAGATGCATTAAATAAATCCACGGACGACTTCCAGGCGTAAAGGCTTTCTTACAATATTTCTTTTTTTTATAAGAATAAAGTAGCAAACGAGCATGCAATCCACCTGATGGTAAGTGGTCACTGCCGCCCATGGACATCTGTAAGCAACTTCGTATAGAACTGAGATTCTATGTGAAGTTGATCACAGATGAGTTGCTAATCAAGAGGACTAAGATCGTCGTCTCATATATAAGTGAGCCGGCAACCACACCTTTCCACCGAAACGCAAGAACTCCTCTACGTTAGAAATAGGTGGTACATTGGTTCAACCACTTTTCTATCAAGGATAAAAGAATTTAGAACAGAAGAAATGTGAAACTGGAGTTTTAACTTAGGTCATGTAGTGCGGCATCGGCTTTGGCTTACGTATGTTATCATTGCACTTGTAAAATATAGATACATGACGTATTTAACTGTTTCTGAGAGTTTCTTGAGAAACAACCCAATTATTAATTCAATATTTAATGTACATAGGTGAACCTCAGAACCACAGAAGCTAACTTTCCGAGTTATAACAACAATTTTATCCCACATACACGCTAAGATAAATGATTCAATCAAAAGTTTCCGACGTTTCGGGGCAGCAAGCTGTACGTCTTAACTTCAGAATTAGACAAATATAAACTGTGTTACAATATGTACATTTCATGTTAGCGGGTTTATGCAATTTCTCTTTATAATTACTTAATTATTATCGGCGCTTTGCTGGCACAAATAGGTAACAAAACTTATTAGGAAAGTATACACTCGTATTTTGAATTAATAGCAATTGAATTTTAGAAGAATGGTATTCAAGTTAGTAGAAAAATAACATGTATTTTGGTAAAGTATTCAAATGACAGCAGTGATATCCTAGTGGTTCAAACTCAGCTTCTCAATCGAAGCGTCCCAGGTTCGAAATCGAGGGAGCTCTTCTGTGCAATATTGTGTTAAGTCTACAAATTCAAAATCGGACTTAACCGTTGCGGTGGACTATCGCCTAGGTCTTAGAGGATACCCATGCAGCAATTGGCCAAAAATGGGTTGATGGCAATAAACACAGACTTTTAGTTAAGCGATAATATGATTCATGTATTATTGTAAAATCACATATGTATGTAGTAATGTAGCATGGGAAGGTCGATTAATGGAGCGAGGAACTTTACGCTCCACCGGCCGTGTACCGGCCAGAGCGTTATGTCCGCTTCGCCGCCTACCAGTCGCCCTTTCACGCTTTTACTCATTTGTGCCATACAATACATGTATTAAAATGAAACATCATAAAACATGACCTACATAGGGAAAAATTTATATCACATTATCACACTTGAACATATTGGACGTACTGACATCTTTCAGGTACCTTTTAGTTCCGCAATTTTTTATACTATGTACAACTTTATAGTTATAAATGTGTATATTTTTATAATCAGCCCTGTCGATAAGGCAGATGGGTTACTTTATGGAAAGTAGTCGCCGTCGGCTAAGGACCTTCGCAACACCAGAGGCGATGCCAATGTTGCGCAGGCTTTGAAAGATAGCTGTTTTTGCATTTGTTGTAGAGGTTGAAAATTGGGGTAAATATCGATGCCGATATACAATCGAAATAATACTCATATATTTGACAACAATTGACTTTTTATGTTTTAAAGGAATGTAGGAAAAAAGCGTACAGGTAACAATTATGTATAGTAAATATTCTTACATATCGGACGTGAGCGCAGATACTCTGCTGAGCATAAGGAAAAAGGCCACGGCGCGTCCGACCACGCATGACCAACCCATATTAGGACATCTGAAAACAAACAAACATAAATTTCATTTTTTTTTTTATTATTATGAAGTAGCAAAGGAGCAAGCTGCCCACCTGATGGTAAGTGGTTACTGCCGCCCATGGACATTTGCAAGCAACCTCGTATAGAACAGGGATTCCATATGAAGTCGACCACGATGCGTTGTCACTCCCGAGGACTGAGATGGTCGCCTCATATAAAAGTGAGCCGGAAATTAATTGTATCGTATTCCTTTTTTATTATTGTTTTAAATGCTTCTTATGGCAAACTGATCTAAACGTATTGTAATTTACCTTCAAAATTATTTGTTGTAATATTTTAAAGTCGGCTACATTAGCAATCGTTTTCAATTAATCAGTTTGTAATTTATTTAAGAAAAAACAAGTATCGTTGTTAACCGAAGTCACGCAATGCTCATTCAAAGCTCGGGTATTAGCTAGTAGCGTGCAACAAGGCCAGTTTAAAAACATGATATTTTTTACTGAAGTCCGGAATTTAATACGTGACCTACTTTTCAAAAGTATAAAATGCTGCGACGTCAATTACGTAGTAATTAGTTACGGACGATTCCTAACTATAAACACTAACATTTATAAATCATTTGAAACATGATGATTATACTCAGGTATCAGGTAGGTTTTATAAGGAACTTTCTGAATAGATTTTATTCAGATTTAATTAGAATGAAATCTTAGCATCGTTATAAATCTAATTTATATAAGCACATATATATTTTATAAATAAGTACAATATTTATTTCTCATTTACACACTAACAAAAAGGTACGTAATATGCGGTTGGTGTCTTAGTTGGCCACCTAAGGTACACTTTATCTAATTTATTTTAATAATATAAATGTATTTAAGTTTGAGTAGAAGGTACAAAATGATATAAAAATGCATATTTCTATTATTATTCAATATTTTATTAAACAAGTGGCTAGATATTTAAAAGTGATCTCCGCCAAACGTAGTCGATTGTCAAGTTGGTTCTTAAATGCCTTTGTCAACAAAGAAGAAGAATTTGCAGATCGCTATGAAAAAGCATTTCACTTATTGTGCACTTTAAACTGCAATTCTTTATCTACTATTATACATTTTGACATTTAAAATATCTTTACATTTCAGCGGTATTTAAAGTCCAGATGCGCAAATAGTTTTAAGGAAAATAAAATGTTTAACCATTTTCCTGAATTGTTGTCCTCTCCTGTATAAAGCATTGAAAATGAAATTTTCATCGTAGAAAAACTCCCGTGTCTCTCGGGAGATAGTGAAGTAGATTGAACCGTACCATCAAGTTTATCGACTTTAACTTGGACAACATGTTCATCGTAAACGGAGGGAATAAAAATATGTATTTTTTTGTTTAGGTATTTTTTATCAAGTTGAATTCGCCACCGAATGGGTTGCATGCTACGTTTAGCATGCAACCCATTAGGTGGCAAGTGGTCACTGGTTTCTGTGGACGTCAGTAACTAACTCCATACAGAACAGGGATTCTATCTTAAATTGATCATAGATGTGTTGATCTTCCAAGGTTTAAGATAGTCGCTTCGTACTGTAACTCAGCGGGCAACCACACGCATCCACCGACAAGCAACAACAGCTTCAGGCTGTTGTTTATTTTTACCTTGTTATCAATATCAAATCTTATATATTGCACATGTTTCTAGATTGGAAAAACTAGTTGAGAGAACAAAAGAAGCCAGAACGACTAGATATAGAGAAATAAGGTTAACTAGATGAAGACGTAACCTTTCTGCTGACTGCAGAGTTTTGTCGGCATGTGGAGAGATGGTTAACCCGCCCGCGCTGCCTCTCTCCTCCGCCACAACATATCGAAGTGACCTGCAACAAATAAAATAACTTAATTTTCATCGTATTATTTACCTGTATAAATAAAAATGTTTCATTTTAGGCTGCCAATAATAGATAACTGTCAACTAAAACGAAAGGAATTAATTCGTGGCAATTTCGCGGAGGAAGTGAAAATAATATTTATATACGAAATCTATATACGAAAATAGTATCTATTTATGTAAATTTAAATATTGATCGTTTTCATATAAAAAGTGTTTACATATTTATAGGTGCAATGCCCAAGTCAATATTTTTACATATATATCTCTGTATAAACTGAAACTGTCACATCGTTGCAATTATTTGAGAGCCATAATATATTTTTACGATTTAAATGTGTGTTTTAATTGAATAAAATATAAGTATACAATGCATGCCACATATGCTTATGCATATGCACACTATAAAAATCACATTTGTTGTATTGGATCCCCTAAAATATTTATTTTACTCTGTTTTAGTATTTGTTGTATGTTTGTAAGTGTTGTTTGTATAGCGACAACGTAAATAAAAACCATCTGCGAAAATTTCAACTGTCTAGCTATCATGGTTTATGAGATAGGTACAGCCTGGTGACAGACAGACAGACGGACAGTGCTGGTCTTAGTCATAGGATCCCGTTTTTGCCCTTTCGGTACGGAACCCTCAAAAGTCAAGTCAGCCTGTATATGATTAGCTATAGATAGGTATGGATGTATGACGGCACGTGTAAACTAAATTGTACCCAAGTTCGTACCATCCGGTGACAGCTTAATATTGCGGGTTTTATTCGACGAATTAAGCGTAAAAAATAGAATGTGTTTATTTAAGACATAATATTTATATTTTAATTTATATTTATTGTCTACGGACTGTCGTGCATTCATGTGTGTGATTTTTAAATTTTTGGACGGGTATCTTAAGAAATATTCGAAGATATTGTTCATTAACCTGCAATAAAAAAAACCTTATAATATATTTGAAGAAAGTATTTTCTTATATTACTTATACAGTTAATATTCAAATAATTTTAATAATGTTTTAGGGTTCCTTAATGAACAAAATGGAAACTTTACTATATCGGTCGGCCCGCTATTCAGCCTTTCAGTGTGTGTATATTTTTCCTGGTCAATAAAACAACGTTTATGGTATTTATTTAAATTGATATACAAATGTCTACATGTAAATATTCATCATATATTTAAGGATTAGTTTAAAAAATTTCAATACATTTGTTAGGTATGCTTCAGAATGCTGTTTGTCCTATAGAAGCAGATTAGTATGACGCTAACGAACTTGTAGTAGCTGACTGTTAGGTAAGTTAACGGGACTGATTCGGACGAGGCGAATTCCATACAAACGTTCGGGTATGTGTTTTCCGAGTTTGATTGCTTCCGGAACGAAATACGGCACTCAAAGTGGATCTGAACACCCAGTCGACTGGACACAAAGGCTGCTAATGATGAATTAACAACTGTACTAACAAAAGAGAGTAACATGAAGTGGGAAAATTAACAGTACAGACCTTATTCGAAAATATGGAAAGCAGCAAACCTATATTGCTACATCTATACTAATATTATAAAACAGTAGAGTTTGTTTGGTTGAACGCGCTAATTTCAGGAACTATTAATTTGAATTGCAAAATTATTTTTGTGTTGAATAGTAAATTTATCGAGGAAGGCTTTAGGCTATATAACATCACGCTATGTTTGTTTTTAATAGATTGTTCTCTAGTAAACGCGGGTGAAAGCTAGTTGATTTGTAAAATTGGATTAGCGATCTGCCCCTTTTTGTACATATATTGAACAATTAATGCTTAAAATTTAACGCTCATCACGCTTAAACTAATCAATATTTCTTAAACATATACATATATTATAGATTTGAACAATAAATATTGAAATTCACAGACTTTATATAATAGTAAAAACTAACTATCTTAGCTAATACTGTCTGAAATACCAAAAAACTGAACTTAATCTTTAATCAACTTAAGAAATTTAAAGCAAACTATTTATACTAAGATGATGACATCATTAAACAATGATGCGACTATTGACAAATTGAAAGCAGTACTCAAGATGACTACATCACTTATATAAACACTACAAAACAGTAAATGATAGGACAGCGTAAACGAGTGAACTAATCCATTGCATAAATATTCCGGTAAGTTTAAAACGCGGTTGGCGGTAAGCGTAAAAACCTCTAGTACCTTTTAGTTTTATTTTGCACTCTTCGCTCTAATATTGCCCAATTAGCCATGATTCACGCTACATTACATTCTGAGACAAACTGTAAATGTCTTTTTTTAAGAACGGTAATCTACACCAGAATACTGTAATAGAGGATGCAGTAATATATTTTTTATATTTAAAATAAAAAGGGCATTACTCAGTAACATTACGAAATCGGAAGTCATTAGTCTAGTTTTTTTTTTTATAATTGGAGTAAAAAAAGAACATGCTGTCTACCTGACAGTAAATGATCAATGTCTCTTTTAGTATGTTTGACTAGCTGTTGCCCGCGGCTTCGCTCTCGTTAAGAAGTATTAAAACTGACAAAGTTTCATACAAACTTTCATCCCCTATTTTATTCCCTTGGGGGTAGAATTGATCAAAATCCTTTCTTAACGGATACTTACGTCATAACATCTACCTGCATGCCAAGTTTCAGCCCGATCCGTCCTTTGGTTTGAGCTGTGCGTTGATAGATTTCTAGGTTTGTCAGTCAGTCTTTTGAGTTATTTATATTTAGAGTCCAAAAAGCATTGAGTTCGTGCCTTAAATTGGTCATACATAGATACATGCTATTTACACGTTGAAACAATTCAACTAAGTATCTTATTATAAAGCGTGTTGTATGCTTTAAAACAGAACTCATCAATTCTGTGGGTCACTCGCGGTAAAAAAGTGAGATGATAAATTCGACGCAGGAAAGCGATATTGTCTTATCTCGAAAACATTTATTGGTATATGCGTTAAATCAATTGCACTAATTCTAGAATAATTTCAAGCATAAAATATAATAGTTTATAATTTGAATTTCAATACAAGATACATATACATAACGTATACACAACAAGATACTAGTAAACCATGTAATTTAAAGATAATGTTTTTTTCAAAGGTGCATTTTTTGAGATACGACAATTGCTTTCTGGCGTCAAATATACATGTAACTGAACGTTACTTTGAAATTTTAAAGTAATTTTCTGATCCTTAAACGTACTTTGCAAGCAATAATATTAATCCCTTGCTTTAAAAAAATGGAAGCTGTCTTGTTCCGTGGCACAGCTTTGTTTTGTTAAAAGTAACTAATCTGTTATTCCAGCCTTAAATATTTTAGTACCAAATTTCATGTCATTCCAGATCCATTCATCTATTGATGCGTTACAGAGTAATAAACATATGTATATACATCCATCCTTATAAACTTTGTATAACATCCTTTATAAAACATCATTATTCAATTTACACCTTTTAACTTGTTTATTTAAACTCTCCATCATTACATGCACGAGCGGCGAACCGTATTGCTTTATTTGGGATCGTAATAATATTTTGCGCACCTTTCCTTAACGGTATCGGTGATTTGAGATGAAGCCAGTGGACCGAGGATAATCTGTCGGGACGGAAAGCAAGGGGTGCAAGATTCATCCCTACGTGTCAACGGGCACCATGGAGACCGAATGAGGTGATATCGTATGTGCGAATGGAGTGTGGGTAATTTTTTTTTCTTTTATAAATATGAAGTAGCAAACGAGCAAGCAGCCCGCCTGATGGTAAGTGGTTACTGCCGCCCATGGACATTTGT
>DWNE01003391.1:0-16782 GCA_018249875.1 Cecropterus toxeus | reverse complement strand
ATAAAATTATATAAAAAAAATATTTCATTCGGTTATCAGATGGGTGAAGGTCGATCTTAATTCGGATCTTAGACTATTTAGACCAGTGTTTTGTGCCCCCTATACAAATACATATTGACTTTAAAATGTTTCCCCCTTGACTACCAAATTGCCCCCCGGTGGCGCGTGGGCCCCACGTAGGTAAACACTGCTTTAGACTGTTTGTCATAATGTGAAGAAACGAAAAAAAAAGAAAACTGGTGTTAGAATACCTGTAATATAATTGTGTCTGCAAAATTGACCAAATGTTGGTATTGGTTTAGCTTTAGATTCCGATTGGCATTTAGGATGAAAATCTGAAAATCACAAGATATATTTTATTGCAAATTGCAATATTCCTTAGGATTGCGTCACATTCATTCGATTTACCAAGAATCGATGAGCAGCCACGCAAGCAATGTTTGTTAGAATCAAAGTCCCTTTATGTGATTACAGACAGATCTTATCAAAATTTGTCGACGACAAATGTATCGTGTGTTGAAAATGGTGAAAATCATAACAAGTTCATATCTATTTTTTTATAACATTGAAGTAGCAAACGAGCATGCAGTCCTCTTGATGGTAAGTGGTTACTGCCGCCCATGGATATCTGTAAGCTATTTCATAGAGAACAGCAGATCTATCCGAAATCGATCACAGGTGCGTTGCTACTCTCGTACTGAAATGGTCGCCTGATATATATGTGAGCCGGTACGCCCTTCCAACCAAGGTGTGGGCAACATAGGTGTGACGGTGGTACCTTCCCGGTTGACTGGTTCTACCACCTGGAAACAAAGCAATTCACAAATAAGCAAAGGGCTACTCATCTCTGATAATCGTCGTAGAGCTTAATCTACTACAACTAGAACGATTTTTGGACAATATTTTAATTCTGGAATCAACTAAGAAAGGATTATATATTCTTCCTCCGAAGAGGGCTAAATAGGGGTTAATGACTTTATTATAAATACTGTATTATAAATAATGTCTGTAAATACAAAGTCGCGGACAACAGCTAGTTATAAATAGGAAGAACTGAAAAATATATACCAGCGTCAATATTCAAGTGTTGAATTCTTTGAATGTTATGTCGTCCCTCAATTAAATCGTTATTATCCGAAATTTTCTTCTCAACAAAACCGCTTTCTTTTATTCTTTGTTCTGCATCATTTTGACTTTGAGGTTCATGATATGGTTTCGGCTTTTCGTCAAAATCTTGAAACATCACAAAATCGTTGATGATAACAAAAAAATGTAAATAGTGAGATTTTTTTGTGACAGAATTAGCGTTCAATTTTAGGAACTTACGTATATTCTTGTGCTTTGGGCTGGATTTTCGCACCTGTTTACTAGCAGGACTTTTACTATCTGGGATGATAGAAAAATCACATTATGACTTAACAATCTTTAATGGTGTTATAATTAAGTGATCTTATTGTAAAATAATGAAGTTGTTATAATTAGTCTTGTCTATCGTAATAGACTTTAATGTCATGTGGCATCTTTAATACTTAAATATTTTTATAGTATTATTGAATTATATTTATTAACAAGAGTTGAATTACAACATAAATACATACCTACGCTTGGGCCTTTGGTGCTTTGAAAGGATTGCTTTGAACAATTTTGAGGTATTCTGCTTACTCGGGGTGGTTTGCTTGCGTTTAAATGTTTATTATCTAATGGAGAAGTAGTTTTGCCTAAAAGTATTAATATTATAGTAATAAGCTATAGTGTATTGCAAGAAATAAAACTATAATTTCAGTATAATTATGAATAAACGTAATTAATTATAAATGGGCATGTAATTTCTAACAAAACACGCGGAAGCTGTGTTAATAAAACATATTATAAATGAGAACATTTAAGATAAAACTTATTAATTATACCTATGCTAGTCGCTTAGAAACTTGTTTTAGTTACCTTTGGGAGTCTTATCTCTAGCTGGTTTTAGCTTTGCTGGCAGATATTCGCTTCTGGGGATTTTTGTAGGTGCAATATAGGCAAATGATTCCATTAGTCTACAAAATAAAAAAATAGGATCAGTGATATTTATAATAAAATAAAAATAAAAACGAGATCATGTTAATGCATGACAGGTCGTAAACGGTACTGAACGAGTATGGTTAGCAGTATTCATTTCTACCTGGAAACGATTCTTGCCTTTCGGTGGAAGTTTGTGGTCTCCGGCTCAATTACGTAGAAGGTGATCATCTAATTAATCAGGAGTGGCAAAGCATCTGTCATTGATATTGGTTATTACTCCTGATATATATGCAGTTACAGATATCATTAAGCAGTGACCACTGACCATCAGGTACACTATTGCTCGTGTGTAGCACACAACCTTTTAAACATTACATTTTAAAAATGTTTTTTGCTTTATAAATGTTCATGAACAAAATTATTAATGATAACTATCTATTTTCCTGTAACATACCGATTTGCTTATTTCATTTGAAGTTGGAGCTTTTGTAAGAGAAGCTTCACCCTCTCACCCTGTGTTGGCAGGATGGAGGGTCAGTAGTAAGCTTTACATAAACAAGTCCAGTACTACTGTATTTCTGGATACAGTTGTTCAGTAGAAAAAATTGCTAATTTGAATTTTCTTTGACACCCTTTTTTCTCCTTCTCTCACATTACGAGCTCGGAATGTACACTTTTAAATTTTTACTTCTAATTTTAAAAATCTCAATATCACCTCAATTGAAATACAGTTAGAGATGGTAAGTACTCATATATTCGTAAAAATATTTCACAGAAAATTTTATAAAAACGAAACAGTAACGTAAAATTTTGGCAGTTCAATTGACATTGATTTAGTGATTATCTTCTCTAATATTTTACAAACTGCCTGTATGTGTTACTGTGTTGCAATTGGCTCTTCTGTGATATGAAGGGTCTTCTCTGTTTTCTCTTTTTCTTC
The DNA here is from genome assembly GCA_018249875.1 of Cecropterus toxeus. NCBI lineage: Eukaryota > Metazoa > Arthropoda > Insecta > Lepidoptera > Hesperiidae > Cecropterus > Cecropterus toxeus. Next base: position 13,838 of record DWNE01003391.1, on the reverse strand, counting down.
AGCTTTGATTTCTTCTAGTTTCTTTATGAGTTCTTCTTGAACGTTATCCACTATTTCTTTTAAATTTTTAGCTTAAACAGAAATTAGTATTTTCTTAAATATCGTAATAACCGCTATGAAAAAACTTAATTTTAAAAACAACCTAATTCATGAAGCAGTATTTATAAATTATTAATAATAACGTATTTGAGAAAAATTTCAATAGTCAATAACTTACTGACCTTAAGAGTAAACATAAATTTACTTTTAAGATCATTGGCCTAATATAATTAAGCAAGAGATAATGTACCTGTCTTCTGATTAAATTCTTCAGCTATTAAGGATATCTTCCGTAATGTGCCCACGTGTCTAGCTATTTTGCTGGTAACATCCTGGTCGCCACTTGTATTTACAGCTGCATCCTCCATTACTATTTTATTTCTTCTCTCAGGTGCTTTGAATACATCGCTATTTACTAAAGGCATTTTAGGCATTTTGAATCCTTTTTGGGTCATTCTTCTTTCACTTGTTGCTAACTGAATATCTGAAGCTATTGTTACTGGATGTGGAATTTCAATCATGTTATTGGGCAAAAGTTCAGGAGCATATGTCTGTAGTGTTTCTATTTTAACAGGTGAATCTTTCTTGGTTGGCGATCTTTTAGAAAACTTTATAGGTAACTTATTAATTAAGCTATCTGTTATCATATCTGTAAATAATTATAATGCAACTTTTAGTAGATACTTAACAAGTACTTCGAGATAAGTAAGTTATGAAGAAAATAACTCACGTACGACATTCCTGGGTGATTCTGCTTCTAATTTCTTTTTTTTCGCCAATTTTCTTGTTAGTTCAGCCAAAAACATAGAACATGTTGGTCCTTAATGCAAAATAAAATATCTTTAGGATTATAAATTTTGATTCTAAATAATAATTAATATTTTCTGAAAATATGTTTCTATGTAAACTCATACCATCACTTTTGCGTTTTTTTGGTGCTTTAGGTTTAGCTCCAGGTTTTTTGTTTTTAATTTTGTTTGGAGTTGATTTATCCATAACTGCAAATAAAATTATTTGTCAACAACTTGTTCAGTTTTAATTATTATCTCCCATTTTTACTGTTACATTGTTATTGTTACAATATCATTCTGCACGGTGTTAGTTAGAAATGTATTACTACAATTTAAGTATCGGTATTTTTTGGAATAATCCCGAAATTTAGTGATGACTTAAATACAAGTAGACTACGTTATGTATTCTTATTATGCTTATTTTACCCAAAAATTTAAATACTACAAAAGTGCGTGAATATGTTCGTTATTTTCTACTTACTACGAGGATTTCCAAAAAAGTCCCTATACAGGACTTCCGTTTAAATTATCGAAATGATGTTATATTTATTTACCTCCGACAAAACATGCAACTATAAATTTAAGATTATAAATGACAGTGAAGTTAATTGTCAAAACCTTAGTTTTTTATTAGATGTACCAAAAGTTAATTATTTTTTTACTGTATCAACCATGATTGAAGAACAATCATCGCTCTATGGTTTGTATATATTATAAATAAAATAGGCAAGATTTGTCACTTGGTATGTATAAGAAGAGACGGATTCCTGGCATACTTAAGTTAAATGAAGAGTTTAAAACCAGGCTTTTAAAAAACATTCATTAAAACTATATTTATACACCATATCGTAGTTGATAGGTTTTGCTGAAGTACGTTAAAAATATTTTTACCATGATTTTTAAAATTCCTGACTTAAAAGTACCGGCGCCAATATAGTTAGATACGATTTAAAAATGAGAAATCAAACAGTGAGCTCTAGTAACGTGCTATAAAATAAGACCCTAGAAAAAATCTTTTTAACCAATAATATTTATTTCCAACACATTATCAATAATTACGGCTCAACTGAATCACAATCATGTCACCTCTCCTCACCTCACCCCTTTCCCCTCGCCTCACCTCACTCACACCACTTTGTCGCCACACCCTACCACATTAAACATCTCACGTGAGAACTTGTCCATGGGCCAAGAACTATTCGCTGCATTAGCTTTGAGTGTTGACATTTGATCTTAGCAGACCACAAAATTTCGATGCAAATTGTAGCCGAAATTTGCAGAGAATGGCGCTAAAATAACGTTAAAAATAAATCAGCGTTTGATACAGCTGTTGCAAGGCAGATATGATTTTAGATTGTACCTCCAAAGTAAAACAACGAATGAATCTGCTACCACAGTACCAAGTCAACACATTTTTATACTGTAAAATGAATAGACAGAAAATCAACGGAATTTATTTATTTTTATTTTAAAAAACGTCTTATTTGTCGATGGTGTAGTTAACACCCGTTATCTAGGGTGGATTAGAAACTGGTTTCTGGAAAAAATAAAAAACCTTTATTTAACTATTATTTTTTTGAAATGTGAATGATTTTTAAAATATTCTAGGACAGTTCAGTTCAGGCGCCTTAAACATACTAACATAGCTCCAGAGGTGTAAATTCATTCCTGGCTTTAAATAGGAAATCTTTTTGTATCTTACCCTTCTGGGAATACGTCAAAGGTACGTTTCTTGTTGTCTTTGACGATTGATATGATTTCCAAATATATTAGTAAAAATACATTCATGCTCTATAGTAATACAATAACGAAATTTGTAAATCTTAATAACCTATTTACTAACCATTCCTTGAATACTAACTTTTAAAGTAGAGGGTTCTTGAGATGCAGAAGACAGTGTTTCAGAAGTTGTCGTTCTTCGTGGAAGAAGAATTTTAGGATCGTCAGTATTTGGGACAATATCTGAATGTACTTGACCTAAAATTATGGTAGCAGTAGGACTTGTTTGTTGATTTTCTGAAAGTAGTAATATATTTAATAAAATTGAGTCTACTTAATATTAATACTTAAGAGCACAAACTCATCTTAAGAGCACAACTTTAATACATGGCATGATTTTTCACACATTACTAATGTGAATAATGTTATTTAGCAGTTTTATTGAATAATTCTTAGTCTTTTTTGGCAAGAATTTTAATTATAGTAACATCACTAAGTATAACTCACCAGGAAGAACATGGTAACTTTCATGGGCATCATAAAACTCTTCTGGAGTGGCCTCATCTGGCAAAGTTGGAATGGAATCAGAAAGGCTACTGGATGTATGACTAGTTTGATCATTATTTGGATCGCTTCGACTTTTCTTTTTCTTTCTCTTCTCTTTCTTTTTCTTCTTTTTGACTTCTTGAGATTGATCTATTGTTTCTGTAGTAGGTTCATCCTTCTTCAGATCATGAAGCTCTAATACGTATGGCATTTTATTGTCAAATAAGCCTGGATTTGAAGAAGACGAGCTTTCATCTGTATCCGTCATATTAAGAAGATCATCAAGATCCCTATCTGAAATAGTTTTATTATTATAGTTTACCTTACAAAGTTATACGCAATCATGGCAGAAGAGTTGCAATGTCTAAAGTTGGTAAATAAATTTAATATTTGTATTTTAATACTTAAATTAAGCTTTTTCATATTCTGTTTAGTACGTAACATCACATATCTTTTGGTTAACAAATTAGTAAATATTGAATTATGGGCATATTAAACATATTGCTATATTTACCAAAGTTATCCATTTTTCCTTTCAAATTAAGTTTTTGATGTAGATTTAAAATCAAAATCGGTGTTTGATGTCCATTTTAGTAGGTAAATAAGGTAAATAATTTACTATGTAAATCTAACAATATTTATTTTATCCTACATTGTTTGATTCGTTATATAAGCCACATTGTGTCATTTGGACATGTTTTTGATTTTGGAAATTTAGGTGACGTATTACTTGTAATGATGTTGTTAGAAATGAGTTTTGTAACCTTTTTAGTGTTTCATATATTATAATCGTTTAAATGTAATTTGTCTGTAAGAGCATCAGTTTCTGAATATATATTTATTGTTGTATCTGTTCAGTTCTTCAGATTTTACAAAGAATTTTGGGACAATATAATTTGTACAAGTAAAACATAAGACGTAATATGATATATATGCATATATAATTATATATAAGTTTTTCTGTAGTTCTGTTGACATTATCGTAAAGCTATTTTTTGTATTGAACAATGTTGTTAGGCAAATTGAACTTCAACCAGACAACCAAAAATAAGGCAACTGCTATGTTTGACATATGTATGTATATCGCGAGGTCAGCTACTACTTAATCAGGTTTGTAATTAATTGAATAGTCTCTCAGAGTCAGCCACAATCCAGCATTGTCCTTATCCAGGTGTGTTAAAATTACTTATTTAGTCTTATTTATTACTTATTTCTTCTTATTTATTTATTCTTGTCAGAGTGGACGAGGCTGCGATGATGAAAGCATTAAGAGAGAGAACCTTTATCTTTGCTAAGAGTTATAGTTGTTTGTGGAACATTTTTGCACTTATAATTTTTAACAATTAATGACTAAATATTGCGCGAGATTTTTAATCCATTCAATAAGTCGATGATTTACTTCCTGACTGTTTCCTTTTAACTGTCCTAACAAGTTCTTCGATCGACGTTTTTATCCTTCGGATATTAGATCAAGTTATTGATGCGAAACGCAAATCATGAATAATTCTGCGTACTTAGCTGAGATCTTAACGTTTAACATATTCGATTAAGAAGAGAAGATTTATACGTTTTTTTTATGACTACGTTAGCAGATATATGCGGAAACGATCGTGTGAAGATGACATCGGAAAGGGCAGAGATAGTGTGCGGTCATGTTTTACGCTCTCTATAAAAATACTGGGAAACACTCGCTTTCGAAGCAGTAGTACACTCTCGGTGGAACATGATACTAATAATTATGTTCTAAAATGCTTAAAACTTTATAATCCCTTCCAGGGGAAGATGTTCCTTTCTCTTCTTGTGGATATCGTAAGAAAAAACTAAGGGACACAATCCATGGGCAAAAATGACCAATCCCTGAAAATACCCAACTGCCAATGTTTTTTGTTTATAACGGTACAATTAATTTAACGGCTTATATGATTTTTCTTGGATATAGTCCAATAAAAGTATTCTAATATATATATTTAGAATGGTCTATTTAATAGCTTTTATTTGATACCCATATTGCCGTAATTAAAAAAATCGTCACTCCCCTCTATTTACCCTATTTTCAGGCGCCATTTTTTAAATTATATAGCCTATGTCCCTTTTCAAACTGAGATGATACTAATGATAAGTCATATGTCATAATCCGTCAAGCCATTTGGGCTGTAGCGTGCCAAAGAAATGGACATACATACAAACATTCATAATGTGTTTCGAACGTATGTAGCTCGAAACACATTACCCTCCTTCTTACGCACTTGGATAATAAAGGACGCTTTCTACACTCATAGCTCCACAGTAGGATTTTCTCCTGTGACGTGGGTGTCACGGAAACACAAACACGAATACACAAACACCCAGACCCAAAACAGATATCTCAACTCATCATTCAGATGTCTGCCTGGCCGGGGATCGAACCCGGGACCTAATGCGCGTTAGATCGGCATAGTAACCGCTCGGCCACGCGGTTCGTCAAAAGGAGTTTTTTGTTTTAAACGAGAGTGTGGTGTTACTGAAACTTTACTACATGATCGCTACTGACCTTTTAGTCCTTAGGGATTAGGTCAGCTATTTCATAGAAAGGAAATGTTTTAAACCATGGTAAACGTAGCGTGAATATGTTATGGTGAATTGACATTTTAGTCAAACCTTGTAAGCGTATTTTATGGTACCCTTTTCAACAATGCGCCTATGTCCACACGTGAAGCAACAAAATGCAGCCAGGAAAATATAAGTATCTAATAATAAAGTTTAGAACATACACAGAGTATACTGAAAGAATCTGATATTTACGGTTGAGTTCAACATTCCTGTACTGATTTCGATGATTTAAATAAAAATATCCAGAATTTTTGTAGACCGCGATTTGATATGCTATAACGACTCAAATCTTGCCGACGTGTCTGTAATTACGCTTGTTATCGTATCTTACTTTCCACGAGACATACAAGAATAACATAATTGGTACAACCAGTGTAGTTTGACCAGCAACCGACATCAATTTCTAACGTGAAGCAGTACTTGTGTTTTGTTGCGGCTCGCTTATATTAGAGGCGACCATCTTAATCCTCGGAAGATGTCCATGGAAGACAGTAACCACTTACCATCAGGTGGACTGCATGCTCATTTTTTACTTCAATGTGATGAAAAAGCATATTCTTCTTTATTCTGATATTCTTGCTAAACTACTTGTGAACAATGAAGAGCACAGGCCTTATGAAATCTCACAGGGGAGTCAGAAATAGTTTACTTTGAAGTATTTGGAACTCGTCCCTGTAAATTCTGAAAAGTGAACATAGAAGGTCGTGTTAGTATAAACTCAGGATCAAAATATTCTGATATATGTTTAAAACTAATGGAAACTTTTGACTGGAATAAACTATGACGTATGGTTTGGTTTGCGAATTTGAAGTTTCCATTCCGAGTCATGAAATTAATTATAACTAGTTAGTTATGAGACTTGTCCCATATATTAGTTGTGACGAATTTATAGCGAAAGCGCTTTGAAACAAAAGGTTATTACTAGATTTCCTTTATGTTGTTTTAGACTGCGAATCGTTCATGTGTGAAAAGTGCATAGAGTGGTCTTGTTGTTTTATTATTGAAGTAGAAAACGGACATGAAGCCCAACTAATATTAATGGTCACTGTTTCCCATGGACATTGCAACAGTTAATAAAACTACAGAATTTTAAAATTAATAATTTTGAAAATCGGCCTAGAAATGGTGGAGAAATCGGTGAACATACATAAAAAAATACATAAAGTCCAACATAGGACCACCTCCTTTTCGAAGTCGGTTAAAAAAAACCATCACGGGACGCCTGGCAGACGTAGAACATCGTGTTCATGCAAGTAATATGTATTGCGACAAGATTGAAATAACGCCATCTACAAACAGTATCCTGAATTAAGTCGAACTAACACCGCGACTCGCTTAGTTTTGGTTGATACTTAATTATTTCAACAATGGCGCAAAAATACATAAATCATTAAGCGTGGCATTATGCTCGAAAAACATTACCTTCGTTCTGACGTATTCGGGTAATAATAATGTAATGAAATTAAGGACTATTCATGACACATTTAGGAGACTATTAAGTTTAGTTTTTGGTTTAATTACGGTAAAATTTTATTCACTGCGACTACACCTAGTATTAATAATGTAGCTAAGAAACGGACTCCCCTCCTTAGAAGTAGCATCATAAGAGTAGAATCATAAGAGTGATTGTGAGAACGTATTCTTTTTATGACTGTGGAAATATTTCCGAGAATTCCATGGAATTACATCTAACGTCCAGCGCTTACAGTGCTCGGTCCTTGTGTGAATTGTTCAGATTGTATTTGCGACAAGGGACTGTAGTGTGGCTATGCGATAGGATGACTTTGAGTCAGTAGGAAAACTACATAAATAAAACGACTGTATAATCCAGGAAAACTGTAAACTTTGTACACTCATAGTCCGACAGTAGGATTTTTGTATTACTGTAACTGTATACTGCAACTGTAGCTTACTAAGGAAGACCGTTTATTCTAAGAAGAATGCTAAAATTGTGTTGTTTAACAATTAAAATAAACTGTTTGTCAAAGCTTAACTGGGAATGCAAGTGTATAAACTTCACTGTATACTAAGAAGCGCTAGATCTAATTATTTAGAAAAAGGAAGATTCTTATTACCAGTTCGGAATACCACGAGCATTTATCTATATTTAATTTATATATATTTTGGGGCAAATGTAATACAAACTATATATTGATACAATAAATCGAACATTGTGTTCTGTCATGAAAAATAAAATAACATGTCTAATAAATTATTTATCCCTTAATATGTCCAATATTAAGAGATAACGGTATTCCGTAGGACATAGACAAAGAACTACAATTCTGGTCACCCTAGCGTAAGCTGTTGAAACAATTTGAATAAAACTGCAGACGATAAAGGGTCGCCTTGGCGTCGAGTTTGCATCACTTGTGGGCACGAGGTTTTGTTTGAAACTATAATATTATTTGATCTTTTTTCAACCTTTTAAAGGTACATGTCACCGTGGCAGTAAACCCAAGGTGGCCGTCCTCAGCGCTAGGTGGAGGTCTCCAGGATATCCAACGGACCACAACCGGAGTCCCGCAAGAGTGATGGCCTTTTTGACTCTTTCCCGGTGAGCATTCACCGTATCTGTGTATGTTTACGACGGTATGTGACCACAGATACCGCCGTCCTTGTCGGGGTTGCTTAGTAGGACGGGTCAAACTCCCACTCTTGCCGCCCGCAACCTTGGAAGTCCATGTTAGTCGCATCCTACGACAGGCAAGCCTAATGGTTGAAACTCGACCTCTCAATCGAGGCTTCGAGGTTCGAATCCCAGGCACACACCATAGATTTTTCTAAAGTACTAAAAGTATTAGAATTTAATTATCGCTGCTTTACGGTGAATGAAATATCGCGAGGAAACCTGCACACCTGAGAGTGTGTGAGGTGTGTGGACTATGGTCTGAAACTCTCTTATTCTGAGAGAAGACCCGTGCCCAACAGTGGGACAGTAATTGGTTGATAAAGAATGTAGAAACTACGAGTATGTATGGTAGTAATACTCCATCAAAAGCTTTATATAAAAGTACAAAGAAGACTAATAATAGCTGGACGAACTTTATACTCTGTACCTAAATCTAAACCCTCATATATCTGGCAAATAACAGGTAAACACATATTATTTGCGTTCGTAATTCAAGGCTCGGGTAATAATCGGAAGAAAGCAATTTTCCGACGTCGATACCTATCGGGCTGCTTATGATTTATTAAGACTTTTACCATCGTGCCTAAGGATTCATGTACTCTATTAGGTTGGTGTTGCAAGCATAATAATTGTTTTTGGTGGATTTGCTTGTAATGTTTTTCGAGCTTTCGTATGTGTGTTTGTTTGTATGTAGTTCCGTTTGTTTGGCGCACGTTACAGCCCAAACGGCTTGACGGATTGTGACGTATGACAAATCGTTAGAATCGTCTCAGTTTGTATAATGATATAGGCTATATAATTTTTATAAACTGGCGCTTGGAAATAGAAGAAAAGGGGGGAGGGGGAGAGTCGATTTTTTTTACTACTACGACACTGTGGGTATCAAATGAAAGCTAGTAAATAGGCCAATCTACAAATATATATGACCTTCCTCCTGAGACATGAGGCTCTTCAAAAAAGGGGTGAAAAGAGTTCTCCTTGAAAGCCGGCGATGCATTGGAGACTCTCCTGGTGTAGAAAATGTACATAGGCGACGGTGACTACTTACCATCAGGTAGCCAGTCTACAGCGTATATCATTAGGTTTAGGTATAAAAAATATCTTGATAATTTTGACTATTTTAACAAAAAAATCGTTTTAAGCAGGCTGTTTTTTTTTGTTTTAATGTTTATAACGATGTTTCTAGTTTAAATTTGTATGTCGTTCAATGCCGTAGCGTGGCGTCGCCGTATAGCGTAAGGTCTGCGGGCCTCGAGGATCCCCTCTTTACCCGGGCAATTCCGTCAGTGGATACACTGTCTAACGGTGTTGTTAGCTGCCATTAAGTAGCGGTGCAGGCAATGGTCTTTATGACCGCGCTAAGCTGCTAATGCAGACGTAGTACCCCAGGTGGTCGAGAGACATCCCTGTAGTTCCGGGATCAGATTAGAGTTACGGTATCCCCTGCCTGTCGTAAGAGGCGACTAAAAGGGGCTTCTGGGGTAGCGGGCGGTAAGAGTGGGAGCTCGAACCGTCTAGCCAGGCGACCCCGGGAAGGACGACGGTACGTATGGTCGCATACCGTCTTAAAAACCAGATGGAACGGTGGGCCCAGCCGCTCACCTGGGTGGAGCCCGATGGGGCAGCGCGCTCTGAGGACTCCGGTGGCGTTCCGTTGAAGATCCCGGAATCCTCTTTGTAATGTCGAGAACAAAAAAAAAGGTGGTCGAGAGACACCAGTCCTTCAAGTTCACGAAGGAGTTGGCGCCTTTTGGCAGGTCGAGCGCAAAGAGGCGCGAAACCTCTAAAATGCGCAAGTGGTGTGCTATCAACGCGCTCGTACATACGGCGCGCCATCGGGCCACAAACGCATACAAGTTTTGCACCTTCAGGTCGCATCCTTTCATATATAATCTCGAAAAACATTACCCTATTTCTAACGCAGTCGAATAAAAAAGTTATTTTAATTCAATAGAAAGATATGAACAGCTATAAGTGCTATGTTAGATTAAAAATAAAAATCTCGTTGGATCATACATTACTTTTATGCTACTGATATTTAAAAGGTCTAGCAATTGACAATTACTATTTTGTATAAAAGTTTTACAGTAAAAGTTAATGTCTGAAAGTATGCGGATTATAGCGTTAAATCGTATAGAAAGACGTTTTGGCTAGGGGAGCTGCGGTTTGAGATATCTTAAACGAAATCTTGGGACACGCAACACTGAGTACACTCATTCTTTGGTGTACGACTTCAGTGACAAATTTTCAAGTGTATTTCAAAGAGTATGTTTTAACTGTGGTGGTTTATTAGTCTGCGGTGTACCAGTCGATTCAAGTATTATGTATGCAAGTCTAGACGCTTTCTACACTCATAGCGTCACACTAGGATTTTTCTCCTGTGTCGTGGGTGCCATGGACACACAAAGACGAATACACAAACACCCAGACTCAGAACAAAAATCTAAACTCATCATTCAGATGCCTGTCTGGCCGGGGAACGAACCAGGGACCCACTGCGTGTTAGGTCGGTATAGTAACCGCTCGGCCACGCGGGTCGTCAAACGCGGTAGACGCGCCTTATTAGACGCTTCTAGTCTTAAGTGGATCTTTTTTATTTATTATCTGTCTTTAGTTTCATAATTAAAGATAGATAATAATAAATAAAAAAAAGATAATAAACAAAATTAGAAAACTAATAAATTGATGGGAGACTATCGAGACATGCTAAGTAAGGCTGCTATTTCTACCAGAACGTGCGACGTACAATATAAGCTACGAAACTATATGACCTTATCCAAAGCTAAGGCAGTAAGACTATTATTAAACCAGTCAGTAATATGTATTGTCAGGGCCTTGTGACATATTTCCTGACAGTAGATGTTATTTTCAAGTGGGTAACGTTTGTTTTGTATACCTTTTGAGGTATACAAAACAAACGGAAACGGACGGAGCTCTCAAGCTCTTGAGAGCTCCGTTTTTTTCGTGATTTCTCGTCGAGTTCGCTTGGCAAGGCGAACTTCTGCTCGTTTGAATGGCTTAACTGCCTTTTGCCTATTAAATTTGAGTGTAATAAATTGTTAACAATAAGTACAAAAGGGTCGTGTGATTTGTTTTTGTTTTATTTTCCACTCTGATTCTGATTCCTAAAAGTATAGTAAAGTGACATATATAGTGAAGGCGGTGGCACGTCCTAGGCTAAAACAATTTTTATTTATCAGTTTAAGCACACGAGCATACAGTTCACTTAATAGTAAGTAGTGGGCTGCAAGCTCGTTTGTTACTTCATTCTTATAAAAAAATGCTAACTGGCCGACATTTTGTCGTTGTTCGATATGTTTACGTGTGAATAGGCACTAAGCTATAAGCACTACATACAAGTGATGTGACCCTATTACCGCCGGCCTCACTGTTCGTCACAAGTCCATTTATTAAGGGACATTTTGATGTTATTAGGAATTAGGATCACGTTTCAATACATTCATTCAATATATTTTAGCTAATAATTTTATTTTATATAAGTTAATATTGAATATATTCCTCGCTTCATATTGAAGGTGGAAGTGAAGTCTCTGGGATTGGATTAGATTAAGCTGAAAATTCGTGTGAACGTATGTACGAGACGATAGGAAATAATTTATTATTGACGATCCGTGTGTATTCATTTTGTACCCCTCTATTTAACTTTTAAAATTTTGTACGGTTTTTGGTAACTTAATCCTATTTATTACCTTGTATGCGTTTTATAATTTGAGGCTGTTTGCTTTTAATTGAGCAGGAAATAGAAGTCTATCAATTAAATAGTGACTAAATATTTTCTTGCTTCCAGAATAAACTAACTGTCAAACAAAAGCTTTATGAAATAGTCTGTGAAACTGAAAATTGAATCGGCGAGCTTTAATAAAGTTATGGAAACATTCGGGATGAAAGCTACACAATAGAATATATCTGTATTTTTAAACTTTATGAAAACTTCACTATTTGGTAGTTCTTAGCTGCTTTTAAATCTGGAGCTTTTAAATTCAAAGCTTATTTATGGATGACAGGAGTCTCAAACTTTATTTAGTAAACAATTTCCCCTCAGATGTTATTCCGAGTTTGATAGGATAAGAAATGATTTAAAATGAAAGAAATTGAATTTTAACTTGAAATAATATTTGATGTGAAACATCTAAAGGTTTGCCTCATTATTGGCATGGTGATGCTTGCCTTTATTTATTTTAGCGCCATCTGTTATTAATTTTCTGAACTATGAAGTATCGAAAAAAACTAAGCGGGCTGCGGTGTTACTCCAATTCAGTACGGGGTACAGTTTGTAGATAGCTTTATTTTCATTATGCTCCATTTGGTTTCTGTTTTTAAATCCAATATTTAAGATTTGCTAGATATCCCGTGATGGCTACAAATAAATGACAAAGTTCTATAAATGACAAAGTCTAGCTAATATCCATCCGTCAGCCTTTTTCGAGATTGAGAGAGACTCACCTAGAGGGGGATATTTATAAAGAATGAAGTAGCAAACGAGCATGCAGTCCACCTGATGGTAAGTGGTTACGGCCGCCCATATGTAAGCTACTTATATAGAACAAGGGTAAGTACTTTATATAGAACAAGGGTTCTACCTAAAGTTAATTACAAATGCATTACTACTTCCGAGGATTAAGATAGTCGCTTTTGCCATTGGTCCCCACATCTGGCATGCGTGTTGGTGACCGCAGTGGGTGGTGTTATCTAGGAATACCCTGCTCCCCATCTCTTGGATTTTGTTCTATAATTCCTACGACATCTACAGGAATAGAGGGACTGCTCTTCAAAACACACGTTATACGGCAGAGCTGATATAAATGGATCATACTTTCTACGTATTGATATATGGAACGATTGATATCGAAAAGCGATTGGTCACAGATACTGACTTTACGCTAAGGAGTTTATTGTGTCCGAATTTTCGTAATAATCCCACTTAACTTTTGTTACACCTATGAATAAGAAGGGCGAAGTCATAAATAATTTTGAGTTATGATTTTAAAAACAAAAAGCAAGCTTAGTTCAAGCAAGATTTCAATTTGATAAAATATCAATAAAATGAAATCAAAGATAAGTTTCCAAATAACTACGAGTAGATAAGATACATATGATAAGTATGTGTTAGCTGCAGTAGACCGCAAAAAAAGTTTTTTTTTTATATTAAAAAATCGGTCAAGTGAGAGTCGGACTCGCGCACGAAGGGTTCCGCCCCATTATGTCACTTTATCTGGTTTATTTTACTTATCATCTTTGTTTGTATTTCTGTGTTTATTTCCTTTGTTTGATTGATTGTTATTGTAATATAGTATTGTTCTTATTGTAAAATGTTGTTTAAAAATAGCTCACGGTTGGGGAGCCCACTCACCTCAATACTCCCACATACCCTCGGGGACGAGGGGGCGGCTGAAAAACAGCTCACCGTGGGTCTTCATACCCGTGGTGGAAAAAGCTGAGCCACTCCCTTTTGCCTATAGTGTAGAATAGTTAAACTTTATTCTTTGTGCTGTGTTTTGTAT
>DWNE01003390.1:0-16783 GCA_018249875.1 Cecropterus toxeus | reverse complement strand
TTAAGTAAACAATTGATCTCGCATCGTATAACTAGCAATCGACTCGGTCTCCATGCACTTCCTCCGACATATATATTAAAGCGAGAATACAATCCACCCGATAATATGTAATCAAGTCCAGATAAGATCAGAGTCTTAACCGAGGTTGGGTACAGTTGCGTTGCTACCACGGAGGACTAAGCTGGAAGCCTTTAGACCAGAACGCAGCAATTTATAACACTGCAGTTTTTAGGCAGGAATAGGTGTGGCGATGGTGCTTCCAGAGTCGAACCACTTCTACCACCGTTAATACAATACAATAGGAGATAAACCGAGATGTACGCTCTGAATAGTTCTGAAGTTTCAAAGTTACGGAAGTCAAGGAAATCTCCATTCCAGATAACTATTCCCGTTACATAAAAAAAGTCACGTCTAACACATTGCACGGCTTGAGTTTTCATCTTCAGTTACGTTCATGGTTATGTTATGGGAAGGTTGCCATGGGTTGTTTTCTATTGGTACTTTTATTGTCATGCAAATGTTAATGTATGTAGGTAGAGAATAATATTAAGTTACGCCTTATAACTCAGGTTCAATTTAAGCACGCCTTATAAGTTAAGTCAAAGAAAATCCAGTCAAAAACAGACTAGTGGTTTCAGAGATTATCCAGAATAAACATTTTATTTATAAAATTTTAGTAAGACTTATATAGTTTTGCATATAAGGTATTCCGGTTTACATGAAACCATGAAATCCATCCTAAACTACTCATAAATGATGACAAGATTAACCTACCTTTATCTAGAACCAAATATGGGTCAAGAAACATTATGTACGATGGGGTTAAAATGTACAATTGCTTACCTAAAACTATTAAAAATCATAAACAATTAAAAACATTTAAAAAGGAAGCACTGGCGTACGTTATAAAAAATATTACAATTTAATAAAATTTAACAAAATATAAATGTCAATACTTAATTATATTTAGGTTTCTAGCATGCTTACCTACTATTAATTTTAATACGTTAACATAAGTTTACTTTGTAAGTGAAATTATGTAATTTCTTTAGAAAATAAAGTTCTTTAAACTGACATCCTTAGCAAACTCTTCACCTCATAAAATAGTAACAATATGACATATCATATGACCTACTCATCGTGTTCTGTAATAATTTCATTATCTCACGTAACATTCATCTCAAAGTCAGAAGGGTCCACTTTCGAAAGGTCGAAAGGTCGTCTCTAAGGATTTTAGACCATTTACAGATAGGTAACGAGAAAATAATAACGAGTTTATTGCAAGATACAACAAAGATATGGGACGTATAAAAATCCCTAACTAGCATGCATTCCACCTGATGGTAAGTGGTCACTGCTGCCAATGAACACCTGTAAGCAACTTCAAATAGAACATGAATATATTTATTTTACGCTTATATGAGTTTTTGTCCAAGAAGTCTAGTGCAAGTATATATAAAGAAATAATATGTATATTTTTAACTTGGTCCATTTACTAGCATTTATTTGATACCCATATTGTCGTTATAGTAAAAAAATCCTTCCTCCCTCCTTTTTCCTCTACTTCCATTTTTTAATTATATAGCTTATATCACTTTCCAAACTGACACGATTAATGATATGTTATAACGTCACAATCTGTGGCTATAGCGCATGCCAAATGGACATACATACAAACAAACAAACATACATACGCTGGAAAAACATTTTCCTCCTTCTGACGCAGTCGGGTAAACAGCCAGTCCATAAGTGGTCTTCAAAAGGTGGACATATTTTATCATCTTTCATCCACATATAGTGAGCGTAAGCAAGATATTTCGCCGATAGCCAATATTTGAATATTCTGTCATTTACTACGCCTTTAATACAGTATGCATACATTTTTTATTTCGATCCCTTGCTATTAATGAAGGGCGTTTTATGGGGCCCGAGGGTAGCGAGCACTTTGTCCCAACCCTTACTCTTGTAAATAGATGGACATAAAATACCCTATGGCTATATTATGTAACATTCCCTTCAATGAACATTGTTTTAGGGGTACTTTAGAAATGATTTTAAAATCCTACCCCTAATTTATTTGATGTGAAGGTTCATGGGCTCCCAATCGTTCTCAGCAATTTCATGTCCGCCCTGTAATCTCAATGTGAAGCAACTGTGTTTGAAGGGTTAAGTACAGCAAAAACAAAAACTATTATCATAGCACTACACTAGGATCTTCTCATATGTGCTGGGTGCCTCGGATACATCAAGATGTACACAAATACCCAGATCTAATAAAAAATATTAACCCTTTTGAAAAAAAATTGGTTTCATTAATGGCTAATGAAACCATACAACGTCTTCACGTTGGCTTATTATAAATAAAAAACTATATAGCAGCCTAATATAAAAAAGGAAACAATTATAATTATTCTTACGATATTTTTCTTTATCTAGAAAGTTATTGATTATTTAAAGCAGTACTTCCGGATTCCTTACCTATCGTAACTTTTATATTTATTACTCATTAATAATTTACCTACTTGGATTGTATAAGTATAACAGTGATGAATTATAGCTTGAAATTTTGAAATTGGCCCTTTAATCCGTCCGAGGGTCCAAAGTTCAAACCTACCTTTGAATTTTCGAAATTATATGCCTGTTGAACTTAAGTTAATGCTGATGATGAAGCTTGGATGCAAAAACAAACTAGTAAAATGTAAAAAAGATAAGTAGGTCTATACGTACCTATTATTTTTTTTCATTTAGTCAAGGCACTTTTATTTTCAACAGATAATTTACATGCTTTACAATTCAAATATTTCACATTTTACACCAACAACATTATGCAAAGTATTTAGTTAGTGTCAAAATGTTGTTCAAACTTCACACGAGCTAAATGACTGCAATCTGGCGGCGGGAAGCGAAACTAATTAGTAAATGAACGCCGCACACTGCATACTTTTCACGTTGTCACTTTATCACGTAAAATATAATGAATGTAGACTGTTTATGCTGATGAAGGATCTTGTTTGGTGACTGAGTGGAAGAGATTTCTGCCAAAGAAGCCCATTTAGGTAATACACGCTTTCTACACTCACACGCTTTCTACACTCCTAGCCCCAGACTAGGATTTTCTCCTGTGTCGTGGGTACCATGGACACACAAAGACGAATACACAAACACCCAGACCCGGAACAGAAATCTAAACTCATCATTATATTTCGTTATATTTCTGTCTGGCCGGGAATCAAATCCGGGGCCCACTGCGCGTCAGACCGGTATGGAGACCGCTCCGCCACGCGGGTCGTTATAGAGTTGGTTTATGCCTGTTCACTTACACTTATGGTCATTATGTCCAATAATGACCATAAGTTTATGTAACCGGAGATTTTTATTGAGTTAAGTAAAGGGGGGAGGGACCCCCTTTTATATGTGCACAATAGCCCATGCATGTACGAGAAAAGAAAAAAATCATCAAACGGGAAAAAAATCTGTTTTTTCGATGAAATTTTTTGCAATCTATGTATGTATTTGGACTTCCTGTGCTCATAATGCTTAAAATATTGTGGTACTAGTGAGAAACAATTCATTCCCGTTATATTTTCTGTATAAATAATAATCTGTGGCAAACGTTAGATAGGACTGAAGTACATTAGTTTATTTTAAAATATATAATTAAGTCATCATTTACGATACGCCTGGATATAGATCAAACCTGAGTACCATCGATGTGCCATTTTTTTACGATACCAATTACTTACATGTACTTTGTACATAAAAGTATTTATTCTTATAAGATTAAGCAGTAAATGAGCAAGCTTTCCACATGATGGTAAATGTTCTCCGCCGCTCATGGACATCAGTGAGAAAATTGATATAAAACAGGGGTTCTTTGTAAAGTCAATGGCATGTGCGTTGCAACTTCCGAGGACAATATATTATGTAAGCCGGCAATATTATTCTTTCTCCGAAACGCAAGTATTGTTTTACTCTAGAAATGGGTATTGTGATAGTACCTATCCGGTCGACTCTCGCATACATACTCTTTCTACCACCTTGCAAATGTAACTACGTAACAATATAACAAACAAAGTACATTTTGATTTTTATCGTTTTGTAACATTGTTACATGTTAACGGTGAGTTCGGTGAAACCGCTTGTTAAGTGCCACGTGTGCGGCGGGTGGTGACGAAAGTCGAAACTGATTACTTAATGTACCCGTGACATGATTAGCTTGAGATGCTGATTTATGGAGTAATTTACATAATAATATAATTTACACCATACATTCCTAATTGTCGTTAACCTTGTTCTGACGAATTGTAGACTCGTCTCCCTGTGGATTTAAGTTGTCCAACACTTGCCACTCCTTCCTTCATATGCCGCTTCCGCCTTCATATGCCTTTGATAATATTTTTTTTTATTAAAAAAAAATACTGCCCACCTGGCTGGGGATCGAACCTGACTCGGGTTGCTTGATTATTTTTTTTCTCTCAAACTGCATGTGAGAATTAACATAATATGTATAATTATTACTTTTAACATGCAGTAAACATATAACTTGTAACTACACGTTACTTTACACGGTACATGTTAACATCTTGTTAACATGTACCTTGTTAAAATGTGACTTATTTTTTACAAAGTTACAAGACAATACTTGTTGTCTTGTAACATTGTTACGCGTTAACGGTTAGTTCGACTAAACCGCTTGTTAAGTGGCACGTGTGCGGCGGGTGGCGACGAACGCCGAAACTGATTACTTAATGTACGTGTGACATGATTTACGTGGGATGCTGATTTATAGGAGTAATCTACATCATAATATAGTTTACACCATAATACTAATCATTGTCATTAACCTTGTACTGTCTAATTCGCTCCGTCTTCACTCTGGGGATTTAGGATGCCTAACACTGGGCACGTGGAGACTTATGTAGGTACATGCCTTTGAGGGCTTTGTGCTTTAGGGCTAACACTGATAGCCTAAAATTCTATCCTTTCTTATAAACACGACTTTTTGCGTCATTTCATTAAGATGTATAAAATAAAGAATGCAATAAAAATTGCATCACTAAGAGTAAGTCGTACTAGCAATCGAATTAAGAATACAAACTAAAGTTACAAATTAAGAATACAAACACACAAAATAAAGTTAACTACTCATAATATAATTGAGCTATAGATTTATATACTGTGTCAGTATCATTAAATTTTAAAGTACATGACCGAAACGCGGAAACTTCATAGGTTATCGAAACGCTCACTAAAACAAAGTTAATAGTTTAATTAGTTATGGGAACTACTGGCGTGCCGCCAGGCCACGTGACGTGCCAGAACTTACTCAAGTGCTCTAATATTACCGCAACTTTTGCATGGTCAGGTGATTTATAAATTTGGTGACACAGATAACTAGAAGCGCTTAGACTAGGGTTTAATAAGGATTGTGAGTTAGGTAATACTGTTCTAGGGCTGTTAACCGTAGTTTATAATAGCGCATCCTACTTTATTATCGATAAATATAGTTTGTGCTTTTGTAAAAATACCCTTTGAAGCTAATCTACGATTTGGTTGACAAAAAAATCGTTATGGGTAAGTACTAAACAATTAACCAAACCTTGTAAAACAAGCTATAAAACATTCAAATTAAGAAATATAGAACTTATAAATGCGCACACAATCAAAATTTTGTTCCTGACAAATTTTTGCTGACTTGCAACAATTTTATTAATTTCCTAATTTAAAACATGTTTGATAATTTCTTGATAAAGAAAAGTTGGCTGCCCTACATACAACAGTCGATTGGATTTGATTTAAAATGGAAAATAATGTCTTCTTTACTTCTCTACTCAAACGTTTTTTCTTCAGAATGAAAATGAATACCGTCATATAACTTACAAAAGTACAGTAGAAACCATGACTTATTTTGTAAAATTGCAACAAATTATTTCGCGGCTTCAGTACTATCAATTTTGTAATTAATCGTCGACTAGAAGATAATGCAGTTGCTTACAGACGTCCGTGGACGGTAGTGTTCACTTATCATCAGGTGGACTGCATGCTCGTTTGTTACTTCACTCTGATAAAAAGGTTACTATTCATAACTTTGTTTTATTTACATCCATCCATCAGCCTTTCAAGGACCACTGCTGGACATAGGCCTCCCCTAAACGGCGCCACTCCAACCGGTCCTTTGCCTTCTGAATCCAACGCTTCCCCGCTGTCTTCTTCAGGTCATCGATCCACCTGGCCGGAGACATATTATATTAGTACTTATTTATTTAATTCACACGGTTTTAAAACTAGACGCTAATACGATTATAGAAACGATAAAATGAGAGTAGAAATGTTAATAAAGTTCTCTTGAGATGCTTACCATGATGTATTTTACGTACCCATACTGAACCCCATTACTATCTAAGTGTATTTTTCATATCTTTAATAGGCTATATTTTTTGAACTTTAGAATATAGCAGGTGTTAAGAGAATTTGACAAGGCATCATTATATCTATAAAGTCAGCTTATACTAGAAGTTCGAAAGTAAAATTACAAATAATTGTCAAGGGCGAGTTGACTTTGTGTTAAATTAAAGTGTTTATATTCATATTTAACAAGATAGTTGAAAAAGAGTACTACAAAGAAAAAAGACGAACCCGCTAAGTTTCTTGCCGGATTTTTTCAGTTGAGGTCGTGTTCCGATCCGGTGGTAGAGTAAGAAAAAATATTGTAATTGTCAATTTGTAAGTGCCCCGTAGGCCTATGGAAAATAAAGATATTTAATTTCATTTCATTTACATATACATATACACATAGACATAAACATAAATTATTGCGTTGCAATACGGAATCCACAGAGCTCGAATCCCTCTAGCATACAGCTGTGTCTATCCGAACCTCTTATAAGATAAAGTTAATTTCTACGTATCCACGTTAATAATAGAAATTTCGAAATTATCTTAATTTCCAAATTTTAGACAGAAAACGTCGTACATGTCTCGTTATTTTGCAACATTGCGACTCAAGAAGATATCCGTATATTATAACAATGTTCAGACAAATTAGTTGAGCGCGAGTACGAGACGAAATAGTTTGAACTGTTGCGATCTGGCTTAGGATTGTCTTAGTGTTTTCGTATTAGTACATTGTTCGCTTGAGTCGCCTGTCTCACGACGTAACAGAAGAGATGTGAACAATTAAATTTTATTTTAGTTTCATTTTGACATACTTATTTAGTGCTAACACATCTATATACGTGTAGTCCTTTAAAAAAAGTTCACGAAAGTGCGTGAAAGTCTACTAATTCGCGCTTGGCCAGAGCAGTAGACTATGGCCAAAAACTTGCATTTAGATAGAAGATCCGTGCCCAGCTGTGGGACAATAATGGATTGTTGATTCAGTGCTTGGGTTTTTATATAAATCTAAATTCTAAAAGGTATAAGAATATAAAATATTCCATGACAGCATTTCCAAACTAACTTAATCAATTAAAAAGGTACACATAGTTACACATATGGTCTTTAAGCAACGTATTTTTTAAAATGTAGTTGCCGTACCGGAAATTTAAATACAGTTTTGGTTTTGAGGGTGTAAAATAAATATTCTACCGGCACAACCTCCCCGTTTATTTATTGCCCATAAACCTATAAAAATATAAAACTGACAAGTTTTTTGTAAAACCATTTCTAAAATATCGATGCTTTTGTTTTTGAAAATTTATTGATTTAATGGAGTCTGAACACTGTGTTGCGGCACCTGATATTTTGTATATTTTTGTTTGTACTCTATTACTCGTATATTGAAAACTACAAAGCTATGTTGTGAACACAAGATCATCCAATTTAGTACTTAAAGATCGCATTTGTAATTGTGTCCTTAGAAATACCCAAAGATAGTAGTGACAGTGTTAAAGAGTGAGCTGGATGTTTCTTCAATACTTTTATTAAATACAAAAATAATTATTGTTATGTAGACGGAGGTGATAGAATTCTTTGTGAGAAGCTGAAAAAAACGATTATTATTATGTACATAAAGATGGTAGAACACTTTATGGGTCTACTCTGGAAGTATCATCGCCCACACACACACAGAAGAAACCGGACTCACTCACACACATACACACAACAGCACACCTATTTCTGCCTAATAACATCAGAGTTAAGAATTGCAGTGTCCTGGTCCCTTGACATCCTGGTCCCTATGGTAAGGGAAACATATTCATCCGAGGCGTTCCAACTTACTCCTCAGGCGCAGCAAGGCGTCTGTGGCCGAACTCAGATAAGCCTCCTATCGTATCTGGAGTTGATTACAGATGTCCATGGATGGCAGTGCCTACTTACCATCTGGAGCACTGCATGCGCCTTTGCTATTCGTATATAATAAAAAAATCGTTAATAGTTTAGTAAAGTTAAAACATCGTTTATAGAATACCGCTTTTAATAAGACATTGAGCAATTTCGATTGAAGCATAGTTGTAACACAGTTTATAGATGTTCTCTAGAATATTACTAGTCACAAACATGTGAGTTAGACTATGAACTTGTGCTGAACTGCCTTTAACGGTACGTTGTAAAATGTTTCAAAGTAATGAAGTACATTAAATATAGAATTGAGAGATTGAGACATTGAGAATAATTAATTAAGTAGAAATAATTAATGAATAAGTATGATTCCAGTAATATGAAAGTCTCTTCAGATAATTCTGGATTCAAATGTTTGAATATTTTTTTCTCTATCTAATAGACGGTTTTTGATATTCTACATGGAAATGCCCATAGAGTAGTAGTAGCAACAAAAAATTCAAATGTTGTTTTGTTTGAATTTCCGTTTGCCTAAAATATGTATTTTAGAGGTAGATTTTACCTAAAATATTGAGGACAGCTCAATTGAATTGGAATCACATTTCTTCGTTTTTTGTTTCAGGTAACCTTAATACACACTGAAAAATAATAGTGTAGGGGAAACATTCCAGAAAATATTATTTTATGACTACGGTGGTGTATTTCAAACATCGTTGAGGTAAGTAGGTTTTTTTTATAATGTTGCGAGCTTGCAGTCCATCTGATGGTAAGTGGCCACTACCGCCCATGGACATTAAAAAAAAAAGACGCTTTCTACACTCATAGCCCCACTCTAGGATTTTCTCCTGTGTCGTGGGTGCCCTGAATACACAAACACGAATACACAAACACCCAGACCCAGAACAGAAATCTAAACTCATCATTCAGATGCCTGTCTGGCCGGGGATCGAACCCGGGACCCACTGCGCGTTAGAACGGTATGGTAACCGCTCGGCCACGTGGGTCGTCTAAATAATAATTTATAATAAAAGATAAGATCAGAGTATTACCTGAGGTTAGCTATAAAAGCTTTGCTACCGCTGATGACTAAGTTGGGATGCCTTGGATTAGTATAGGTATACTAATCCATTGGTGTGGTAAGGGAGATCCCTTACCACACCATTTAGACCAGAACACAGCATAACATAACAGTGCTACTACTACTAGACACCGTTACAGATCTTATTACTATTATGACGACCCGCGACCATATCAGTCTGAGGCGCAGTGAGTCCCGAGTTCGATTCCCGGCCAGACAGAAACATCAATGATTTCTGTTCTAGGTCTGGGTGTTTGTGTACTCGTCTTTGTGTATCCGTGGAACCCACGACATAGGAGATGATCCTAGTGTGGGGCTGTAAGTGTAGAAAGCGTGTGTATTTTTTGTGTAAATATTGGTTTATTACAACAGTCGTCACTTCATGCAACTTCAAACTGTGAATAATATGTAAGTCAGAATATGATAAGACACAGCTAGTTCTACAACACTACAACGTAACTTTTTTGTTATCATTTTAGGGAAACTTTCGAAAATATCCGACACCGCGAAAGTGACGGGTAATGTGGGATTTTTACCGGACTAAAACCCTCCCGGTGGTCGAACTCAGCGCTACGTACAGGACTCTGGCGTCTCGAACCATACACAATCGGAGCCCTCAAAGCGTGATGCCTATTCGAAGCTCTTCCCTAGTTAGCATTAACGGTCACTGCACCTACTGGTGTCACATATGTCGTAGTCCTTCCCAGAGTCGCTGCTGGACGGTTCGGGCTCTCACTTTTGTCACCCGCAACTTCGCAAGTCCCCTTTTAGTCGCTTTTTACGACAGGTAGGGTATACCGTAACCATACTTTATTCCCGAGACTACAGGGTCAACAACTACATACGCACGTCATGAAATGTACATATAGGTACATTATGACATACAAGGTAACTATTTTCGTTTGAGGAAAATTTAACACCAGAAGTAACCGTAAATTATCTCAATAAACAACATATCCCGAGAGAAATCAACTCGGCAGAGATTTGGTGGGAAAATAGCTAAAATTAGATAATTAATGTTACATGTTACTAACTTCAAACGAGATACAAAAGTTTCCTGATAACTAAGGAAATGACCATGAAAATGTTATAGGTACCGACTATATTTCTGATTTATTAACTTGGTGAGTTGAATGATAGCGATAGTCTAAAAAGCACTTTCCCTGTTACGATATCATTAGTATCATAATAATTTTGTTCTGCGGCTTCTGCTCTAGCGTTTACTACTGTTCCAGCTCGGGTCTTCTCAAAAGGTAAGGTTTTGAATCCTTTATTTATTCGGCTTCGTATTGGTGTTCTTCATTCTCCATTCGGGACTTTTAAAATGGGTCAAGTCATCATCACTAATGAATATTACGTCTTCTCCAGTTAGCGCCACTTAAATTAGTCTACAACTGCATGTTAAACGTCTTCTAAAGGTCCTCGGTCACGTTGACGAAACAGCCATAAGGAAGATATACCAGCGAAATCCAACTTAGCCTTCTTATCTGGGGTTAGTTACAGATGTCCCTGGAAGCTTACTATGTTTGGTGTCATGCTTGTATGGCACTTTCAATTTAAAAAGGAAAATTGCTTAAAACTTCATATTTTCAGATACTTATTACATCAGAAAAATCCAACAAAAGCCGAAATACTCTAAAATGATATTCATGGATAATATTAATTTATTTCTAAAATGCTGACAGGCATATAGCAGTGCCAACTTTTAAATTTAATTTTTAAATTAAACTTAGGCAAAGTTCGTACTTGGATAGCTGCCAGTGACATAGAAAACCATAATAGATTGGTACCTGCAAGAAATTCTTATTTGTTTTGCTAATCCAGCACTATAAGAGGCTTTGGTGTGAAATGTGGATCCACACGTAATAATTAACTTAGCACTTTATCTTCACATACCAGCGCAATTTGAAGCTATGAAACAGATTTTGCCAGAATCTCCAGCTAAAAAATATAAAGAATACGTTAAATGGATTCCAAGTTCTTTAAGGAATTTGATAGAAAATATAAATCACGAAAACATTTCTTAGTCTTTGCTAAGCGGGGACTCAAAATAAATAGTCTATATTTTCTCGGCAAAAGTGCAAGAATATCCTCCCAATTAAAGAGTCTCCTCCATACTAAGAAGGGGAGGACGGATCCAGTCCCCTAATTTCTAACAGAGTGTTCTACCACCTTCAAAGATATAAATAAATCTGGCATTTATCTTTACGTGGGAAAAATCCGAATACTACCGATAACATTTGGCTCTTCACCAATATATAACGCGAGGGTTCCAATTCGATATCTTTTCCGACAAGCGACCGACTCCAAGCTTCCGTATCCAAGCCCAATGTTCTTCGCAGTCCATTGAGGACGGGAAAATTGCTCTTAAATCAAGCTTGGTGTGATACAAGGTCATGTGTGCGATTTGTTTCAATTGTTTTCTTGATAATTGAGGTTATAGCTAATATCTTAGATACATGCATTCGCCAGGTAAGGTGTCGGCTCACTTTTATATGAGGCGACCATCTCAGTCCTTGGGAGTAGCAACGCATCTGCGGTCGACTTCAGATAGAATCCCTGTTCTATATGAAATTCCTTACAAATGTCTATGGGCGGCAGCAACCACTTACCATGAGGTGGGCTGCTTGCTCGTTTGCTATTTCATATTTATAAAAAAAGGTAGTAGGGATAACAATAAGTTGACGATGATATTGGAGTTTAATTTGTCAAGTGGTAGACCCAGTGTAGTTCGACCGTAGAATACCACCGCTACATCTATTTCTAGCTTAAAACATTTCTTGCGTTTCGATAAAAGGGTGCGGTTGCCAATTATGACTTCAGATAGAATACCTGTTCTATATGAGTTTGCTTACAGATAGCCATAAGTGGCAGTGGCCACTTACCATCAGGAGGACTGCATGCTTGTTTGCTACTTCAATTTGATAAAAAAGAAACCTATAATAAATTCCACGTACGTCGCATATATTTTTGAGAAAAATGTTTAAAGTACTCAGAATACATATTATTTTTTCAGAATAGATAATATTATTACATGTTCAGCAAAGAAGTTACCAGCCTTAGCACTAAGGGACCGACTGAAGAGAGAAAGAGAGGAATAGACTCCGGTACGATATACCTACCTCCAGTGCCTACGTCGCAATCTGCCCGCCGACACGGAATCTGACTCCCCTATCGTCCTCACAATTCATTGAGCTTACGTTACGCACGAAAAATTTTCTCCTAGACATTTGTCTTACCGATACCGGTTAACGAGAAACGAATGATCTGTTTTAAAATATAGACACCATGCAAGCGTTTATGAACGATTTTAAAATAAGAAAATAGTGATTTCTATTTACGTTTAAATAGAAATTTCTATTTCTATTTTTGAAAATTTCATGTTAACTTTATAATTTACGATTTTACAGTCTATTCTTCATATCATATATATCATACATGACATATTATAGTCTGTTAGATGTTTATGTTACGTCATTTTAACCTTGTTTATTAATGCAATGATATCACGTGTTATACAGATGGCGGCTAGCGTTTCCATACGAAAATTTAAATAATAATTTATGAGTCGGTTTTAGGGCACTTATCGGTTTTATAAAATTGAAATTAAAGCTTTAAAAGATTATCGAAACTTTATAGGTCATTAGAATAATTTTCACAAAAGATAGTAATAAAACTTATCTATTATCACTGCTGATGCTTGTGATAAATATCCCAGATAAGATTGGAATATAATGTAAAGTCGACCACAGATTTGTTGCCGCTCCTGAATACTAAGTTGGAATTCCTCTCAGCATGATCTTCAAAATACATCACTGTTCTATCTGCATACGTTTCGCTATCTTGACGTTCGAAAAAGAACTTGGCATATTAATCTATTGCTCTGTCACTTTCAATGTGACTCAGGAAACCCGGATGTAGAGTACTAGGTAACATAACATTATTCATGAGGTTTCCAAAATTTGCTATTCTATGAATTTCATTTTCACTTGAGTGACTTCGCACAATCCCTCCAAATTCGGTGGATATTTTGCATCCCCTGATGACTCTATTAGGACGGGCTCATTCTTGTCAAATCAGCGGGAATTGACGTTGTGGTGACATACGCTAGATCTGGGTCAAGTTTGCTCAAGAATCTTGGAGTTTGTTGAAAATATTGAAATTAACGACTGCTATCCATTGGAGCTATCACCCGAGTAACTTGTATTGGAAGTATTAATTATGTTTCTAATTAAAAGAAATAGTAACATAAACAAAAAAAAAAAAAAAACAAAAAATATATTACAATTGATTATTTTTATTAATCAGGAGCTAAGCTGATAATTTTTTTAACGTTTTTAATATTGAAGCAGTTAAAATGTAAAATACGTCGACAATTTTAAATTTTAAATATTATAAGTAGAATTTAATTGGACAAATTAGTGTTATTGTCTTTACTGACACTGTCATGTTAAAGACTCTTATGTTAGCCAGTAAAGATCTTTTAATAGCCAAGTTAATTGCTTTAAAATTGGATCACATCACATTAACTCCTCTGTCAAAGAAATCTCCTTATTAAACAGGTTATTTGAATCGAAATTATGTAGTATAATTTGAAGAGCGTCCTTCAAAAGCATCATTTTGTTTTGCCGTTACGAATAAGGCGTTCATTTGCCACGGTAACTACAAAAAATCGCTTACTAAAAACCACAGTTCACTAGTCTAGTTTATCTATCGATTGATTGAAATTGATATATTTGGCAAAATTATATGAGACATCAACTCAATGTCAGCTTAGCCTTTAAGATTACTACTTACCTATATATAATTTACCTTAATACAACTTTTATTTTCCGATTATCATTATCTAGGACTCCACCCGCCCCGGTCACGTCTAGCACTATAATGAGTATCTTTTGTGTTAATCTAGGTCCTAAACTATCTTTCTGCCTAATTTTACCGAAATGCGTAAAGTAGTTTTTGCGTTTAAGAGAAACAATGCATTTTCATTAAATTTCATATTTTTAATATGAGTAAAATTATTCTCAACAAATATAATCTGGAATCCTATCCAGTCCAGACTTTTGAAAATATAAACTTGATTTTAGGGAACAACGACTATTAGCATAGTGTGAAAATCCTGAAGCCGTAAACGTGAGTAAGTTCCGAGAACACAAAAGCATTACGGAAACAATCTCCATTACCAATGTTGCATTTCTGAAGCCGGAGTTAAAACAGTCGACGATTACACTCCAAGTACGTTTGCTTTGATAGCAAATAGGTCGTATTGTATTCCCGAATCTATCCTCCAGCGGACAATGCGCTGTTTAATTGGGATCAGATTACGTAGTATATTTTTAAATGAATATTTTTTTACCCAAAATGTATTTAATTAAAAAGCTGTAGTATGTAAAAAGTAAATATTTCGTTTTGATGTTTTATGGTCAATGCATTCTAAAGTCTAACAAAATCAATTTGTACTAAGAGTCTACTAAATTAGTCCCTCCATAGCTCTAATAGATATAAGAAATCGGAAGACAAGCGACACTTTTTGTTCTTAAAAACACTTTTAACTAACGTTATATTTTATTTTTGTAATATAAATGAAATTAAAATGAAGTTGTTTTTAAAATATGACCACTGCATCGAAAACAGAAAGAAAAAAAAAACTTTTTTGGAATGAAGCATAAGTTATTTATGTTAGTTTTTTAACATGAAAAATACAACCTAGCTGCAGTACAAAAATAAATTTTCTGAACATTGATAGAGCAAGAAAACAATTAGTACATAATATATCTTCTACATAATTATTAAGGGTGTGAGATAAAGCTTGCCATTCTCGTCCTTTAGACGGAAAATCGAAATCCTGTAATCCGCGACACTGTGTCATGCTTAGATACAATCAGCTTCTTTCAGCTTTCTCTTGAATGGGAGGATTATGGATTATGTGGGTCGTATAAGAAAACATAATATTTAGGGGTTAAAATGTGGAGAAAATTACGGTGTATTTTGTATCTCGCCAGTTGGTTGTATTTTTTTATAAATATGAAATATCAAACGAGCAAGCAGGCCACCCGATAGTAAGTGGTTACTGCCGCCCATGGACATCTGTGAGCAACTTCATATAGAACAGGGGTTCTATATGAAGTCTATTACAGATGCGTTGCTACTCCCAAGGACTGAGATGGTTGCCTCATATAAAAATGAGACGGCAACCACACCCTACCACCGAAACGCAAGAACTTTGGAACGGTAGTACTTCCCTGGTCGAACTACATTGGTTCTACCACCTGGCTAATGTTTGACATTAACTTGGATGTTAATTGTTAATATGCGCCTAAAATGTTGCTTTTTAGCGCTATTTGATTTTGTTATATTTCAATATTATAGATACGTGGTATATGAAGTTACATTTTATGTACACATGCGCAGACCAAAATTGGAAAATCTTTTTGCTACACGGTATATTCATAATATTCTCAAAGATCCACAATAGCTTTAAGCCCACATTTACGTTAGGTAAAAAGCAGCTTATCTACTTAGTGCTATCTTTTTGGTATTCCTTTAGAAATAAGTGTAAATGATTCTAAGTTCTACGTTTGTCGATATTAGTTGGGCATATATTTTAAATGGTAATATAAAGTGTTAGAACCACTAATTATTTACCTGCCCAATACCAATAGTGTTAAAGTTTAGTTTTATTTCTAACTAGCTGAACCCGCGGTTTCACCCGCGTTTAAAAGAAATGTAATGTGATATACATATATTTAAACGTTTTTCGACTGAAGCAACGACTCCACAATCCAATTTGATACTTACTTTATACTTGATAGACCTTCCTAAAATGCGCTTAAACTCATTTTTTTACATTGTTTTGGTATAAAAAGTATTCTGTGTAATATTCTCACCCTTATGCGAATACTGAGCAACAAATCATGCCGTACTATTTTAAACCAAAAGCCAAATTATCCCACGGGCATTTATACTTTTTCAATTTAATAAGTAACCTATATGCTACCTCAAAATTTATAAAGTCTGCCGTTCTGATGGGATTGAGTAACGGGCCGTTCATTTAATGACACACTTTCTTTTTATAACACTTTCTACCCTCATAGCCCCACAGTAGGATTTTCTCGTATGTCATGGGTGCCATGGACACATAAAGACGAATACACAAACACCCCGAACAGAAGTCTAAATTCATCATTCACATTTCTGTCTGGCCGGGAATCGAACCCGGGACCCACTGCGTATCAAACCGGTATAGTGACCGCTCTGCCACGCGGGTCCATTAATCACGTGATGTTATTTTTTTTGCTATTTTACCGGAAAAATAAATACATGTGATATATTATTACACCCCCTTCTTCCCCTTAAAATAACTATATGAACATTATTTAATGTACAGTGTCCTCGGACTATTAGCAAAACTCTTCAACACCAATA
>DWNE01003389.1:0-16784 GCA_018249875.1 Cecropterus toxeus | reverse complement strand
ATCTAAACTCATCATTCAGATGCCTGTCTGGCCGGGGATCGAACCCAGGACCCACTGCGCGTTAGATCGGTATGGTAACCGCTCGACCACGCGGGTCGTCAAATGAATATTGCCTCATTCTGATAGAAATAATGAATTCACCACTCTTTTGGTGGATCACCCTTTTGCCCTGCACCCTGCAAATTTTCTTTATACCTTTATTTTTACAAATACAATTATATCTTCAGCTTCTTGTTTGTTTATTGTTTCGATACAATTAAATCTTATATGAATCTGTGGAAGTTCCACTACTCTCACGCGAAGTAGCCCACAACAAAGCAGTCAAGTGGAGTTATTTTTACGAGGGAACTTCGCGTGTGGCTCACAATGGCCGGTCGTTTAGTCCTCAACTAATTCTTATATATGTAGTTTTTATCGCAATAACTTTGTGACGGGTAATAAAGGTATGCTTACCTTCTACATTTATAGGGTCTAAAATGTTTGCAATACCCTTACGATGTAAGTTAATACTATTGAATATATTGTATAGTAATAATAATATAATCCTGTTTGCAAGCAGGAAGTTACTACATCTAATTTGATAAAACACCTTTGAAGAATTATAGCGCTTTTTCTATACGTTAAAAGTAGCATGCAGTGCAATCTGATTGAATCAATCCCAGTTAGAAATAGGTTCCTAAAGTTGGTCACAGATAGATTGATGCCCCTGAGAATTGAATCGGAACGGCCCGGATAAATTTGTCTCCTTAACACATCCGTCAGTTTACAACACCACAGCGCTTAACGTTGCCATTATTAGGTAGAAAACGGTGTTGCGGTCGTGCCATCGGAGTTAAGCGGCTATGATTCTACCACTTTCGACATTTATGGTGAGGCAAATCCTTATGAAGCATCTTGAAGCACCACTCCCTCCCGAGGATGTTGTATGAGGCGACTAAAGAACCAGTTTTTGACAAATATTCATATTAAGGGAAGCCTACATAAAGCAGTGGACCTGAAAGGTCTCACCGATTACTTTCTAACAATGTGTCACAAAAGATATATTTTAAAGAGTTACGCCTGAGATTTTTAATAGTAAGATTCAATGGATTGACAAATCAGTTAATCCTTTGACTGACAATACATCCCGCATACATCGTCAGGCAACACGCCAGAATGCTATGTAGATAGCTGAATTCCATTGTAACGTCCAGATTTGTCTAAAAGCCTATATAGAGTACCACTGCATATACAGTGGTACTTTATGTGGGCTGCGGCTACTGTACCTTAGACATAACAACATACAACGGAAATGTTATGGTCTATTGATTGATCTTTCATCGCAAGAAATAACTTACTTTTCAGAGATCATAAGATCATGTGAGATCATAATCTAGACTAATGTTATTTCGAATTGATTACACATGATTGCATGTTCGGTTTTTTCTTAAATTTTTAAAAAGGTGGCATATCTGTAAACTTTATAGAAATTGGCTGCAATAGCTAAATAGCAATCTCTCTAGGGTCCAAGAATCACGAGCGTGAAAGCCCAAATTAGAAATCACGGTATTTTTATCGGAATTGATAAGTAAATAATAATCATGTTAAACATAATGGAATTTACAGTTTTAGAGTATGGTTAAAGGTACTGATATTCCATCGGGCTTGTAACCCACTCCATAGTGAGTCGATGAATAATTTAACATGCATAATTCTATTGTGATAATATGCCTACGTTTATCCCGTTCGCTTCTCACTAGCACTGTACCTACCGTACCGTATATAATCGAATCGGAAATGAATAGATCTACGGCCGATTCAATAGTTCGCTGGGCTATTATGTCATGTACCGACCACAATTCCTGGTCTACCCATAATTCATAATCCAGCTATGATACACCGTGTGTCAATAGTGTTGTACGCACAGCGTGTAACTGAGCTCTTACTGCGAGTTTTAATACATCTTCAACGAAGGCGTGAAACTGGTAAAAACGTTCTACGCTCACTCTTTTTTTATCGGTTTGATGTAGCAAAAGAGCATGCGGTCCATCTGATGGTAAGTGTTTACTGCCGCCCATGAACGTCTGTAAGAAACTTCATATAAAACAGGGGTTCTATCTGAAGTCGATAACAGATGTGTTGCTACTTCCGAGGACTGAGATGATCGCCTCATTTATAAGTGAACCGGCAACCATACCTTTCAACGAAACGCAAGAACTACTTCACGCTAGAAATAGGTGTGGCGGTGGTACTTCCCCGTTCGAACTACACTGGTTCTACCACCTGCAAATTCCTATAGTAGGACATTGTTTTGTGACATGGACACATGCAAAGGTCGATACACATACAGCCAGATTCAGACTTGTAACTAGTTAAATCGTTAAAGACACTAAAAAAAATACAGACGAATTGAGAACGTTCTCCTTTTTGGAAGTCGGTTAAAAACCCGACTGCTTTTTTTTAATGAAAAATGAAATTTTTGTTCAATTTAACGCTAACATGAGTTTTTGTCGTAATAGAAAAAAATCGACTCTCCCCCTTTTTCCATTTTTAAAAATTATATAGCCTATGCAAACTGACAGGATTCAAATGATATGTCATACGTCGACAAGCCGTCAAGCCGTTTGGGCTGTAGCGCGTGTCAAAGAAATGGACATACAAACAAACATACATACATACGCTCGAAAAACATTACCCTCCTTCTGTCGCAGTCGGGTAATAAAATGAATCAAACATTTCTAAACAAAAATGATTCTAAATTTCAAACAGACGTGAAAATAGCACCGTCACGATGTTCGTATACTTATTATATATTCTTCTTCTCTGTATAAAGTAGTGGGCAGACTAACAAAAGATTTCACTACTGAAGTGACCTGAAGCCTAATACTAGCCTTTTTACTACGTCATTTACTATTCAGGGTACGTTTTAAACGCCCTGTCCGGGACAGTAGAACAAATCGATTTCTTAGGTTGATCAAAAAACAAGCATGCTTACATTATTTAGCAGGTTCAGCGGTATGTTCATTTATTAATGTTTATGTGTACGTTTTTTAACTTAAAAGCAAAATGAGAGTAATGATTTTGAACTGTATGTATGAATGTGGGCATGAATGTTCATCTGTTCCTTAATAACTTCTAAACTAGTTACGTAATTAGACAAATAAGGTTTCGTTAGAAGCATCTTCATTGTCCACTGGTTATAGATTGCATGACGTTACGTTAAATTGACTACAGCGCTCTCTAGGGGACTTAAAGTGAAGAATTTAAAAAATGTGTGTATCAAAAATGTGGGCATCAAATGAAAGCGCTTTCTTAGCACATTTCAAATATGTAAATATTATTAGCTATTGCTCACGGCTTCGCTTGGAATCACCCAATAACGCAAGAATTTATAAAATCACGCATCAAATGTAAAAAAGCAAACGTGAGTAGGTAGTAACAGTAACAACATAGGGTAAGGTAATCGGATTTTAGTTTTTAAACTTTATACTTGTTATATATACAAAGTAAGATATTATGTAGTAGGTAGTATCCGCGGGTTCGCGGATGTGTGCGAAAGCGTTCCCGTGTTCCCGCCGTACGGTGCGAGGAGAAAACACAGTGGGGGTTTAGCCGGTAAGAGTCCGGCATAACCCAACTGCTGCCCCGAGCGGCTGGGTATCCATGAGGATTACCCACTTTAAAAAAAAAAATTACCTTATGGTAAGTGGTGACTGCCGCCCATGGACATCTTTAAGCAACGACATAGAACAGGGGTCCTATCTAAACTAAAGGTGCAACCACGCCCTTCCACCGATACCCGGTGTGGCGGTCGTATCTCCTCGGTCGAACTACTCTAGTTTAACGTTAAAAGTAATATTATGATTTCCCCTTCCATCGGGAAGGGTGTATGCTTCCTTATTTACAGTTAAGGCGGCCAAATTGTTCCTCAGAAGTGGCAACGCGTTTGTAATCAACTTTAAGTTGAACTTTTGCTGTATACATGTTTATGTCGATAAGCGGCAGTGACCATCTAGTACTTCAATTTAAAAAAGGAAAGGATTCTAATATTCTAAATGTGCAAATGTTTTCCCCCCTCTTTTTATATCGTGCAGTATCCCATTTTTATACTGTGTTCACAAATTGGAATTGTGTCAGTGCGGCCTCAAACAATTGCCTAAAATTAAATTATTTTCAGCTCATCTCCCCTCTGCGGGTTCCGTACAAAGTGACACAGGATTCGCAATTTGCATACGCGTATCGAGGTGTAACACGTTTTGATTTACGACACGCTCAGCGTCAAATCTGTCTTTGTGTGCCACGTCTTTTCTTTGTCAGTAATCTGGTAGGTGATACCAATATTCATCTTCGCTTCTACGTACGCATTTGGCGCTATTAATCAAAGTGCCCGCATAATTCACTAAAAGCTCACGTGAGACACCTATTAAATGAAAATCTATAAAGTAGAGTGAGATGGAAATGTGTCTGGGAATTTTTCGTCTATTAGAAAGTTTATCTCGAATACGTATTATTTCTTCTACGAAAACTTTTATCTAGAGAACATTAGACCTTAATACCAGTAAAAACCTAGCAAAATCGTACTATCATTATTATCGCTTGTTCTTTGTCCGGGAAACTGATTTTATTAATGGGCTCCTGGTCGAGTCTTTACAGCCGAACATATTTTTTGTCAAACAATGCGTCGGTGCGGATTCTTATCCTTTCCCTAAGATTTCATCCCTTTTTCGGGCGATTTCGAAACGCTTACAAAGTCGAATCCTTATATTGTGGGAAAACGGCACATGCCGCATTAAAAGTCCGGCTGTTTTGGGCTAGGCCTCGACAGCGGTGAGTGAATGAAGGCGGGGGCGGTCGCTCCGCGCAGCCTCCGACGCTCCCGGCCGCCAGTCGACGCCGCGCCGAGCGAGCCCAACCACGCGCCGTCACCGCTCGCTCAAAACACGTCCAACAACTAACCTAACAGTGACAGACAAACGTGGTAACTTCGTAAGTAACAGACAGATTTGGGAGCTCCGCACAATCGCTGCGTCCTGTCGGCCTTCTCGTGAACAATTGATCGAACGTCGCCTCAATCGGCGGCCGATTCCTGTAACGTTTTTGCGCCGTTAGACTACAATTACGGTCGTCGGTGCTGCGACTCGTAAAATTTGTATTCGGTTACCTGACCTGTCTAGGCCGTTGTGTAGGCTGCTTCAGGTTTGATTGATGTGCGCGGCAATTGCCGGTTTCGTTTTGGATTCGTCTCGTTTTTCATCATTGTCTACTATAGAAACGTCTACTTTTGATATTGCGTCAAGTGTCAAGTCTTATAAATTGTAATAAGATATTTTTAAATACTAAAATATGGTTTGTTTTATTTACGATTGCCGTATCACGTGCTCTATTGCGGCTATATGTGGATGGTTAACCATAATCAGAGAAATAGCATAGAAATCGGGCCAGAATTTATTCGATCTCGTAAGATAATTCTGCCAGTTGGCAAGCCCTCGACATATAGAACTGTCTTTGTCGTCTACAGTCTACATATCGAATAGGATCTCAGCTAAGGCCGTGTTAACTGTCTTAATCCCGCTATGTAAGTCTCCCATTTAGAGTTCAGTCGCAATATTTATGTAGGTACTGTAATCCTAAAGGGCCCTCATTTGGGAATACGATAAACAACTTTGAATATTACATTTGTCTATAATACTATATAAGGACTATAATTGCGTGTAAGGACATATTCCTATTATATTACCCAAGGGCCACGAAATGAGCGAAATTAAGCTAATTTCACTACAATTTGCAGCGAAATTTTGAAGTCTCATATTTATAAGTTTAAATGAAATTGTTGGTTTCAAACGCTCAACGCTGTATCTTGCTGAAAGCGAACGTCGCGTGAAGCAAGTATTTCGTGGCCCTCGGCTTAGTTCTAAATGACTTATAATGTCTTTGTTTGAAGAGCTAATATACGCGTCTATTTTTACTTATTCAGAATTCAGAAGAGCCAAAAAATGATTTATTAAAGTGAAATCTGGCTACTAAATTAAATTTAATTCGCGTCGCAAATATATAACCTCATTACGTTACCCTCTTCATAGGAGCTTTCGTTGATACATTTCAGTGGAATAATCTAATGCCGGCCCTGACGGTCTCCCCACTTCACTGAATTTCAATTTTGGGCCTGTTGTAAGCGTCTGCCCTAAGTTTCACGGTTATTGAATATCGATATTAATTTTCCACACAATATCTTTTCGTAAAATTGGCAAATAGACAAATTGTTCTTATCTGGTTAGTTCACGCGCAAGTTTTACCTTTCAAGTATAGTACATATGTAATTATATATATAAATACAATATTCTAATTTGTTGATTTAAGATGAGCGCTATATATTTTGTACGTACAATATAGCGTTCTACCAATCTATCAACCTTTAAAAGCCTAGTTGACGTCTTCAGCATCGATCCAGTACCTTTAAAATCCAGCGATCTCCCGCTGTCTTTTTTACATTTTCATTGGATGCCTTGACCCTTATTGTTTCGCTGCTTTATTATTGTCATGTAAGAAATACTTTTTTTTTTGCCAGTTAATAGCAGACCTCTTTTTGCGGTTAATCCATTTTATGTTTTAAAATTGAATAAACGTGAATTTTAATCATAGTTTGGTCACCATTTAATAATTGGTAAAGATATATATTTTATTCATTATAGTCGTATTCCTTAATCTTACGTATATAATGAACTCACTCAGATCCTGGAATTACTTTTCCAGAAAAAGTTAATGCTTTGCAAATACATTCATTTTAATAAATTTATATAACATTAATTTCAGAAACTCACTTTGTTATTAATGAGGGCATCTGAAACGAAATCCCGACAAAGGCAATACAATAAAAATCTAAACAGAAAAATGTTTCTAAATAATATGTTTTCCATTGTTCAAGTAAATCTCTATTTGATCTCCAACAGAGAGCCAATTAAGACTCTATTCCAACAAACGCTTAATCAGAAGTCGATTCTCAAGAGTCCCTGAAGCAGAATGACTGGAAAAGAAAATGTGCTAAGTTTTCTTGAGAGCAAGACGAATTTTCACAACTAATTTTGCGGTAGAAATTCAACTTGCGTCCAAGTGAAGCGAAAATTTAATCCGCAGTTGCGAGACTCATGTTCTTTTATTAATATAAAATTTTAAAATTTAGGTCATCATAATTAAAATCAACTTGCGTTAGAACTCTTAGAATCGCAAGGGTTACGGCCATGGTTCACAATAGTGCTCAAATCTGAGACTACGCAAATCATTGAGACTTCTTACCCAAATGCTATGAAACATTTGAGCGTCAATCGCTCCGCGCTGCAAGCATTAGCGTTGTTAAAAATAATAATTTCTGCCCAATAACAACAGACTTATGCATTGTTGTGTTCTGGCCTGAATGGTATTGTGGTAAAAAACAAACAAACAAAAAAAAACATTTGATGTCTGATTTTTGAGGCCACGAAAATCGCTCGCTGCAAATTTTAGTATTTTTTTTTCAATTTTTGCTAAAGGCTGACTGACGTTACTATTATTATATAATTTATTTCTAATAAGCCAGTTGAATTTAAACTCCATTCATTATACTAGGCGGTATGTTTATGTTCAATATTTATTTTTATTTTGCCCATTCTTATGTCGATAGTATATCATTTAGTATGTTAATTTATTGATTTAGTGTTATCATTTATATACACGGTTAAAATAATACCAGTCATCATTCTCATTGCAGAAACTATGACAATATTCCAATCCACTCAGTTATTCACTTGTTCCCACTCAAACCTTATTGATATAGCAAAAGCGATAAATTTAAACGGATTGTAAACGTTCAGTTGCTAGCTGGTTTGTTTGACGAATTAAGATATGAATAGAAAGCTAAATATTAAAAGGAAATTCTACGTTTTTTCTTCTTTTCTTCTTTTTATCTTTTGGTTAAGTGAAATAAATCTTAACTTTTATCGGACAGTTAATTAATTATGTATTGACCTTTTAGAAAATTTAGATTTAAATTAACAAACGATATGTATGATGAAATTTATTAAATATTTTCTATTTTGATTTTAAGTGGAGTTTTATACATTTATTAACAGATACGGTTAATAATATTGAAATATAAACCAATCTCTCGGTAATTTAACCTTTGCTAACAATTTCGGCGTCTATCTATTTTAATTGAACGCTATATTTTAATTAATTCGTTTGTTTTTGCAATAGGTGTGTACCTATTGCAAAATGCTAAAAATGTGTATTTTTACCAAATAATAATAGTTTCAATACATTTTTAGAAATATTCTTTTTGCTGAAAATGAATTATGAGAACACATAGCGTAACGAAAATTGTTTTAGTATTAGTTATAATAACTGTGATATAAAGCGACAATCGTTTGACAATCTTCGAAGATGCAACGCTTAAAACAGCTACTTAGTTACACTCTTAGATA
Organism: Cecropterus toxeus; assembly: GCA_018249875.1. Lineage (NCBI taxonomy): Eukaryota > Metazoa > Arthropoda > Insecta > Lepidoptera > Hesperiidae > Cecropterus > Cecropterus toxeus. Next base: position 8,352 of record DWNE01003389.1, on the reverse strand, counting down.
TAAAATTAGAGGATTGACGATTGGTTAAATGTTAACAATAATTTGACTTTTTAACTTAGAGGTGAGACGATCATCTTTTTATTCAAGGTAGTAACTTAACAATGTTCGGCTTTACATAACAACCATTGAGTTGTATGTAGTTAGCGACAGAAAGGACGGCACTGACTACTTACGATAACTTCTGCACAGTCGGGTAGAAATGTGTATGTACTTATTAAATAATAATTATAAAGTGCTATATAGATTAGTTATGCGAGGTAGACATTTTTATGTATTTAGTGCATTCTAAATCACCGTTTGCAATCAGGAGAATGTAATTGTAAGTCTTTCGAAGGTAAATACGTTGGTTGATTAAATTTGTTACTTATTTTTATTATAAATCACCATGCCGGTCTGACGCGCAGTGGGTGCCGGGTTCCATTCCCGGCCAGTCAGACATTTGAATATTGAATTTAGATGTCCGTTCTGGGTCTGGGTGTTTGAGGATTCGTCTTAATGTTTCCATGGCTCCCACGACATAAGAGAATCCTAATGTGAGACTATAAGTGTAGAAAGCTCCTAGCGTCTACTGCACGTGAAAATAATTAGTACATAGAAGAATATAAATATAAAATATCTGGTAGTAAACTAGTTAACATTCATTAAATGTTAAACTAGTACAAACGTGTGACTACTTCTCCTTCACCAGCGCGAATAGTTGGATAACTCTAAGATGGAGCTCCACTCGAAATGGGTTTGCGTGCGGTAATTGCTTTAATCTTAAACACTGATGAGTGCAGAGGTTCGTGTACTAATTAAAATTCCTAGTTCGCGTTCAAAATAGCGCCATGCTCTGGAACCCCGCAAACAGAACTATCGTCACGTGAAACTGGTTTCGGCGAACTCAGAGTAACTAAACAAGACGTCTTGTTTAGGTACTCTAAATGCAATTAAAGTGAATCTAAATGTAATTATAAAGCAACTGAATTAACTTGAACAGTGCCGACACAAGACGTATACTTCAGTGCAATTCGATTAAACAATTAACATTTTTGATATAGGTGTTTTTTTACATAATAATGACGCATTGCTACGTAAATATAACCTCGGGGTTCACGGCTGTGTACCAACTTACATAATTTTACAGTGCTTACATTATTACCATATTTATGAATTGCGTGGCCTTTAAATATCTTTAGAAAGAAAGAAAGAAATGATTTATTTCGCCGAACAAAAGCATCGTTGACATAATTAATATTATAAGAAGAAAAAAACATGCGAAAGGATAATAGTAATAATAATAGCAATACTCTGAACAAAAATGAAAATAAAAGTAACAATATTTATCAAACTACAATGCAGTCGTTGGGCGAAAAAGGACCGCACACAGCATAAAGGTCGCGGTGAACCACGAACGCTGGTTTTCAGGGCGATCCTTTAAAATTTAGAAAGTACTATTACTATTCTATAGGACATAACTTTGAAACTTTTACATTTCGCCTTCATATACCGTAATAAATAGATAATTATTAATAACAATCATTTCACACCAACCAAGCCCTGATCCCTACTCATGTATGCCATAAACATAATCAACAATTTTGAAATTGTTAATATTATTCCTCTGAGATTCAACAGCTATATAGCGTTAATCTAAGATATCGGTGCGGAACAGCGGGTAGCATAATAATTTATATTCCACATAAGTTTGTGTTTGGTTCAAGACGAGCGTTGTTTTCATAGAGATCATCAACGTATCTAAATTGCAAATTGTAATAAGATCCATATTTATACTATCCCAAATACGGTAGGTAGTTCAAAAATTATATCGGAGACCTCTTTTTATTATGACAGAATTCTCGTCTGTCCAACGAATCGAAATTCTCGGGACCAAATTCTGTTACAGCATTCGACCAATCTTTCGGTCTCGAGGAATCTTTATTAGCTTCGTTTCATGCCCCCATTTATATTCAGCGATACTTCCTTCGGGAAGCTGTGTGTGTTCGTGTGACCCTGACCTCTTTTACTAGAGGGGTTCGAGATTCACTATCATGATGCCAGCAATTGTATTTACTAATGTGAGGTAGTGTTTGCATAAACGTCTAAAATACTTTCGAAAGACTGGTACCTAAGTAGTACTTCTAAATAAAAGTTGTGCAAAGACACCCATTCATTTTCGTTTGACAATCGCATCAAAGGTATATTCTTCTAATGCACTTATCAATATTCAGTCAAATTGACGTAAAGCTTTCATTTAAGCCCATAGACCACCGTCAACTATAACAAATAAGACATTGTTAACTGAAGGATGTACATAAAGATGTTAAATATGCGGTGGTATTGCGACCTTTGTCGAAATATAGGTAAATTTGAAACGTGTTACACGCGAACATTCCAGGATCGGCATTCTAAGGATTATAGTAATTCGAAACGTAGATTTAGATAAACACGAGAGGTGGGTTACGGAATGCGTCGTAATGCGACCATGACCCATTTCGGCTCAACCCAAACGACCTGGCTGTCATACTTCCGATACTGCGCAGCCTGGAAATGACTTACGCATCGATGTAAAAATAAAAGTTTCGTCCGCATACTAAAGGTGTTTTATGGTCTTAATAAGTCGTGAATGGCGACGCTGCCCGCTTTTGTGTAATGGAATCTTGTGTTTATGCACTGATTAATGCCTCCGCGTAATAAGAACACGTTTTTATTGTTCGTTCTCTTGAATTGCATTGCATATTAATTTTTAATTATGCTTTTACTAACGTCCATCTATTTTCTAAGGGGTGCCTCAGCAAAATTAATTATTTGATTTTGTGTGGGTTTACTAATATCAAAATAGACTGGGCGTATCCAGAAGGAAACTAAATCGAATACTGGAAAAAAAAATATGTTAACCCTTTTAAAAATGCAACATAGGCGCTTCACAAAATTTAAATATGTATTAAACAAGGCTAAAACAAATATTTATAGCTTTGACAGGTAGTATTGGTAAATCAAATTAAAAGCTGAACGTGCCTTTTGCGAAGATAAAACAAATAAGGGTTTAACAAAAACCCACCCGCATTGTTTTACGTTTTGTGTGGCAGCAATAGAGATATCCCTCGTCCTCGTGTTGTATTATGTTTCCATTAGATCTTGTTGACTTAACCCTCGAAAAGCTTGGTGACTGCGGCGAACCGGGACTTTTCGGACCGCGACAAATACTTATCAAGGTTTTACAATGCAAGAGCACGCAGCGTTGCTTCATTTCCATTATTCTCGAACCGGATCTAAGCCTTAAATTAATGGCACCATAAACGCGCAGCCTCGCGAAAAATGTTATCCTGATATTCCTAAATATTTACATGCCTACCCGCTAATGCCAAGTCATCCAACTTTTTCTCCAGCGGCAACGGGATGAATCCGTAACGACCGATGCAAAACCTGTTCGACTCTGCAGAGATATCTCATTGTATGACAAGGCAACTCCGAACCGATGACCTACTGACCCAATTCACGAATGCAGCAGTCAGCGGATGTAACCTTAGTTGTTCCGCGTTCTGGCACTGCTTCCAAAGCAACTTGTCCATATTCATGTTGCATGAATCACTGTCGTATTTTGATGTGTTTTCCAATAACGCAAGTGTTTCTCTGAAAATTGTCGCCCTACTTTAAATTCGACAGTTGTCTTAAAATGATATTGACTTTTTTAATTATACTTGTCCGGGCTTAGTCCCTTTTGGACCCGGATCTCCTGGGTTATATCTTAATTGGATTTACGGAAAGTTATATAGCTTCTTTATATTTGTCTTTGCCCTCAAAAGATCCGCTTCTGACCTTTTGTTACACTTTATTACATGATGTAGTTGGTATTATTTAAGTCACCTTAAACATTAGACTAATTTTGTTCTCATTTCTAGTATTATGATAGCAACAGTCAGTTTAATTGGAAGTAAAAACTACTTGTGGCTTCAGTACAACGTGAGTGTATCATGTAATAATAGAGGTCGTTTTAATTTTCAACGATCATTTGGTATTTAATGTGCGAATTTTCCTCCGCGAATCTTCTAATTAAATTCTTCCACTTGACTGGAATTATAACTTTTTCTTTTTATCTATCGCACTGGAATGATAAACAGACCAAATTAAATATAACCTGCACATAATTACTTTCGATGACCCGCATGCTGAGGCTGTAGCCATTCCAATCTGACAGGCAATGAGTTTCGGATTCGCTACTTGGTCAGACAGATATTTGAATGATTAATTTAGGTTGCCTTCCTCGTTCTAGATGTTTATGAATTCGTCTTTCTATAAGTCCATGTCACTCACGTCACAGAAGATAGTGTGGGATTACGAGTGAGAGTGTTCTTATTATTATATATATATAAGATAGATAGTTAAGTTGTCTATGGTATATTTCTTTTCTTCGTATAGGATTTCATGATAGTTAACTACCATTACTACTTAATGATTAATTCTGTATAACTACATAGAAACATCATGTACTCAAAAAATAATAATTGCTCGAAAATTCACCAGAAACATGAAATTGATATTAAAATGATAAACTATTTAGTCTCCAATAAATTCAGTTTATCTCTACAAGGGTCACAAAACACTCCACCGGCAGATTGCAAATCGTTTTAATTGCTTGTTATTTACACTGATTGTCTACATAGATTGGAACTTGGAGATGATATTGTTTTGAATATTTCGAACCGTCGATAGCGATTAATTTTAAAAGACCACTTGTATTTAAATTTCAGTTCGTGAAAGTTTTCATTTTTATAATAACAAATTTCTCTTTGTCTACTATAATATATTTATACGAATGTTTGTGGAGATTCAGGTGAACTATTGACAGTCAATTTTTATCCAAGACAACATACTGGAGCTAGCTTTTTATTGCCAATGTTGCCCAAGATGGTTAAAAAAAGACAAAAAAGACAACCCCGCTGAGTTTCTTGCCGGATCTTCTCAGTTGAGGTCATTTTCCGATCCGGTGGTAGTATAAGAAACAAAAATACTGTAAATGACAATTTGTAAGTGCCCCCGTAGGCTTATACGAAAATAAAGACATTTCATTTTATTCGGCAGCCGAACTATAGTGGTTTCTGAGATTATTCCACTATTATAATAGTCTTCTTACAAAGTGTTAAGTTTTACCATTCAAGTAGCATTATTAGCGATTGGTCATTTAATATTTATCCTGTAAGGATTCTAAGTATAATGGCAAGATGCTTTAAGTCCGTTTAGTATCTTTTGTCACGCGAACATTCCATTGTTACAATATTCATACTTTCCATTATTTTTCGCATTATGCTTCTTCTTTATAAATGTTTGACCTTACAAATATTCAGCTCGTTGTAATCGTGAAAAATTTCGACCTTCACATTCGGAAAAAGAGCTATCATGTTCAAGAGCTATTGACGTTTGGCCTTTGTAATTTTTACACGGAGTATAAACTTGTTGGAGCATGTTATTAAAAAGCTTCCAATGAAGTGTGTTATTAAATTTACCTCCTACATACATAAAAATATACATTGAATATATTTAAGTTTCCTATTGTCAACGTATAAAAATACTTTTTATTTAAGTTACCAGGTTCGCTACCATCCAAATTTATCTTAACATTGCTAACTTAGTAATTAAGATGTTTGAAAAACTGCTACGAGTTACGGTAAAATTGTAACTGGGTCAAAGCATTATCGGCAAAGAGAAAATCCCGTCGCATGAAAATGTAACCTTAACGCTTTGCGAATAGTACACTCTCATCGTACACCTAAAAGAATACGATTATTCGAGCGCGAATGTCAACGCATACTGTATAGGCCTACTGGGAAATCAATATTACGCGGAAGCTAACAGAATTTCGTTTTATCTCAAAACTTCATCGTCAACCCATTATTGTCCCACTGCTGGACACGGGTCTTCTCTCAGAATGAGAGAGTTTTAGGCTATAGTCCACCGCGCTGGCCAAGTGCGAATTGGTAGATTGCACACACCTTTGAGAACTCATTATTTTTTAGAGAACTCTCAGATGTGCACGTTTCCTCACAATGTTTTCCTTCACCGTAAAGCAGTGATAATTAAATTCTAATACGCACATAACTTTAGAAAAATCAGTGGCGCCTGGCGTGCCTGGAATTCGAACCTCGGACCCTCGATTGAGAGGCCAAGTTTCAACCATTACGCTACCACTGCTCACTAACTTAGTATACTATTATTTCGCGACTTTACTTTTTGCTCGACGAAAAACGCACCGATTTCGCAAAAGATTTCGCGTCATAACGACTACTGTAAATTATTAAGTCCTTTGATAATATTCAGGAAAGTCTTAATGCTCTTTCATTGTTTAACGACTCTTGGAACTGTGTTTTATAAGACTACTCTTAAATATAAACCACTGCTCGAATATCTGCTGAAATCGAGCCGTCTCGTATTTCAATTGTATTTATCGCATGCAGAAGCTTTAATATTTATAGTTTTATCTTTCGTATCCTACTGTTACTTAGACTTTTACTGAATAGGGAAAACAATATTTCGCTAGTTTGCAATTATAATAACACTACTCAAAAACGCTAATTATTTATGAGAAGAAGTTTAAAATTAAACAATCCTATTTGTATTTTTTTCGTTATAAAGAATTGAAAGAAATGAAAGAAAGTTGAAATCATAAAAATATATTGAAATACCATTGAGCAGCGTGTATTTCGAGCACCAAATTTAAAAATAAATTAATATAAAAAGTGTTTTTAAAAACAAGCTTTTTTCTGTACTGCATTAAATTCTGCAAATTAAGCTCTTTTACTTGATACCCATATTGGATGGGTTGGACAAAAATATGTATTCCGCCATTTTATTGCGGCGGCCATTTTGGAATTACAACAATATTGATTACATATAATTGCATTGTCATCAGAATTTAATATGTATTCCAAATTTCAGCTCAATCGGACACTGAGAAGAGGGTTAAGTTCAGCTTGCAAGATTTGACCCAAACATACATATAAACATTGCAAGTTAAATAAAAGCTTTTAATATTGATGGATTTTGAATCGAGCATAACTTAAATCAGCGATTTATAGTTATTATTTGCTAGCAAATTCATAATATATTGCTTTGATCATAATGAAGCAATCATAATGTCGGTGTTGATTGATCATTGTGAGAGACGTTTGAATTAGTACAGTATAATATATTTATATACGTATTATGGTATTTCTCTTTCGTACAAACGTTTAACTTACTGCTCCAAAATTTGATATTACTTCTAAATTTAGAACTTTGCAATGTATGTAGTTACTTACATTTAAATTATTAAAATGTATTTTTTAGTGCAATCCGAATATAAATGTAATCACAAAAACGTTAAGTGGCATAGGAACGAGGGAAATGCGAATTGGCCTAAATTATCCCGTTATTCTATACACGAAATATTTTGGAGTGGGGAATAATTATGCAGTTGCTTTTATTGCGAACAATGGATTTGCGAAAATAAATTAGATTGGACCGGGCGAATTATATAGAGCTCCATTAGCCTTTAAACGTTTGAATTGTATTATGTAAAATAATAGCAGATTTACAAAGTACAGAGATGAATAAATATGAGATTCTAAAATACAAACAACAGCGCAAATGAATCTTCTTAACCTCTCATATTATTGTAATAATTCACGCCGGTTCGTTTTAGCGTTTGCACAAGCGCCCTTTGTACTAGGTAGGTCTTTCTTTGCAAAAGATTTGTTTCGTTAATATAATCTATTTTTTACTTGTTTATTGTCTATTAACAATGTAGTCCTTTAATAAATGAGATATCATTTTCTTATATTCCATTTTAGTTACAAAATTTAATAAAATTGTATCATAATAATCAAAATTTTAATATGGTCCATGACGCTTATGATTTTATTCTATTTGTACGATTAATTAATTATTTAACCGAAATTCAAAGCAAAAATGACTGTTTATACAGAAATTATTGTGTTATTAGCTTGGATAATTTGCGATCTCAAAGGAAAATCGCCACCATTTTTATTTATAAGTCTCATAAAGAAAATATGATGGTAATAAAAAGTACCGCTTGCCATTTTCGCCTTTACCCGCAAGGTTCCCTTTAATTGTCGCAGGCAATCGCGCGGCGGAAGCAGTGGGATTTAATGAGCCACATTCGGGTCAAGGGTACAACACCCTGCGAGTGATCTGTGTTTTTGTATCGGTCTAATTGATGGTGGGGGAGCGCGAGCGTATATTGGTTACCTTTCCCCCCATCTTTCCTTCGATTGCGACTGTGTCTTGATTGGTTTCGATTCGATGACGATAGATTGCTTTGTCGATTAACGTTACGTAACAATGTTAAGATTTATTTACAATATATACATACAATTC